>JAMQGT020014132.1:0-19377 GCA_024447675.2 Pterophyllum scalare
TTCACAGAAGTTTGATTTACTTGGAGTTATATTGTGTTGTTTAAGTGTTCCCTTTATTTTATTTACATTATACATGCTTCCTTTTGATAATATTATCAGAAAACTTTGCACATATTTTCTGCATACACTGCATATATCTGCTATGCAGATGATACTCGGTCATATTCATCTATGAAGCCAGATGACATTACTCACTTGTTAAACTATAGGCATGTCTTAAACACATAAAGGCCTGGATGGCTTTTTATTTTCTGCTTCTCAGACAAAACTGAGGTCATTGTATTTTATCCTAAAAGTTTCATGTCTAATGAAATACTGACTCTTGATGGCATTACCTCCAATAACACTGTAAGGATTATTGGAGTTGTTTTTTGTTTTTTTTAACCAGCATGTGTCCCTCAGTGTGCACATTATAGAAATATGTAGGACTGCTTTCCTTCTTTCAGTAGAGCATCTCACTCTCAGACTGCAGGTTTACTTGTGGTTCCTAGAACTTTTAAAAGGAGAACAGGAGGCAGAGCCTTCAGCCTTCTCTGCTTTTAAAATTAGGCTTAAACTTTACCTTTGTTCTAAAGCTTAAAGAGTTGGCTCAGATGACCCTTACTTATGACGCTATGGGGTCAGGCTGCTGGGGAACTTCTCATGATGTAGAGAGCACTTCTTCTTCACAATGCATTTATGCCACTGCTACATGTCATTAAGTTTGTGTTTTGTCCTTTGTTTCCCTGTCTTCTCTTTTCACCTAGCAATCACAGATGGTCACACCTCCTCGAGCCTGGTTCTGCCAGAAGTTTCTTCCTGTTCAAAGGGAGTTCTTCCTTCCAACCATCACCAAGTGTTTGCTCATAGGGGATTTTCTGATTGTTGGGATTTATCTTACAATATAAAGCACCTTGAGATGACTGCTGTTGTGCATTGTGGGATTTGGGTTTACATGCATAAATTGAATTGAATTGAATGGTTTGCAAATCACTGCTGTTTGTTCCGGTTTTTAAATCTTTTAGAAGCAAGGTTTTTCTAGCGCCACACTTCCTCTTGAGCCATAGTCAGGTTTAAGTTTTACTGGCCTTGCTTTGAAATATGATGCACCACTCACACCTTCTCCATTGCTCTGTTCTACTAGCTGGGACCCCGACAGTGAGAGCAGCCAAAGAAAGGCACCAGCTTTACCGTGCAATCTATGACCCATAAGTCAAGACAGATTATGTCTGATTGGATCGCTGATGGCGCGTCTGACCTACAATCTGCTGCATTCTCATTGCTGTCTCCCTGGGCATAGGTTTCCATGGGAACAAGCCGTAGGCTCCTCTAATCTGTTGTTTTGCAGCTCTCACTCATCTGGAGGCAGGCTGGATTCCTTTTTGTCATACCCATATTCTTCTGCTCTATTTCCTCACTGAGCTCTCTCTCTCTCTCTTTCCCCTCTTCCTGTACTGGCAGCACTACTCTTTCTCACTCTGTTTTCCCTCTCCCTTATTCTCTTTCAGCCACTCCAGTCTTATCTTAGGGAATGGCTCAGACAGGTCAGCTGTACAATCTCTGTGGGCATGTTAGCAGTGCAGCTTGCACGAAAACTCAGCTATTATTAACTTTTCAATGACAAAAAGACCAAATAAAACATGTAGTCATATGGCAGGTTATTCATGTTTTGTACATATATGTTCTCTTCCAGTCCACATAAAATGTCACAAATATATAATATATTTTCCAGTATGTAGACACACAGAGTGCAGTCATAAAATTTCATGGATTTACAAAGCTAATATCAAAAGCATTAATGTGTTGGTGCAACAGCCCACAGTCTTTCAATTCAATTCAATTCAATTCAATTCAATTCAATTCATTTTTTCAAATCAATTCGATTCAGTTCAATTCAATTTTATTGCCAGTTCACAACAACAATATATATCTCAAGGTGTCTTTATATAGTAAGGGAGAGAGGCTGCAAGATTAGAGACAGAACCCCCAACAAACCAACAATCACTTGGCGGTGGTAGGAAGGAAGAACTCCTTTTTAATACAAAGAAACCCCCAGGTAGGAACAGGCTCAGGGAGAAGCAGCTATCTGCTGCACCTCACTGGGGGTTGGGGGGCAATAAAAAGAAAGAAAGAAAGGAAAAGAAGGACATGGAGAAATGGCGAACAAACAGGGGGAAAAAATTGCTGCAGCACAGCTGTGCAAGGGCTGGCAGTTAGAAATAATTATATGAAATAACAAAATCCAGGCAAGACTAAGTTAGAGCAACCTTCAACTAGTAAGCTGCAATAACAGGGAAGGACATTCAAAGCTGCTCTTTGGATGCTCCTGCCTTTGGTCCTGTTCTCTGTCAGGATGATCTCACACTGCATCAGTGATGCCGAGGTCCGGGCTCTGGGAGGCCGGTCCATGACTGATGGTGTTCACCTGTGTGTGTGTTTCTATCCAGATACACTGTTACTGCATTGACAGTGTGTTGGGATCATTGTCATGCTGAAACATGAAGCTGTTGAAGGTCAGATGGTTTCCGGATGGTTTTGCATGGTGGATTAAAACCTGACAGCACTTTTCTGTGTTCATAATTCCTTCAGTTTTGACAAGTTCTCCAACACCAGTGGCTGAAATGCAGTCTGAACCATGATGTAGCCCCCACTGTGTTTCACAGATGGCTGCAGACACTCACTGGTGGACCTCTCTCCTCATCTTCTCCGTACATACTGATGATTTTCAGATCCTGTTCATCGGCTCTACTTTTTTAGTGCTACTTCTCCTTCTGTCCTCCACTTGTCCAGTGTTCTCAATTTTTTTAAGAACATACTGCACAACATGCCAGTGTATGTGAGGTCTTCAGCTAATAACATTTTGAGAACCCCTTGTTAGCGCTAAAACAGTATTTTATGCCTGTCATTCTGCGTTATCTGTGGCATTTTTATTTCTTTTTACAAACTCAATTCTGAAAAGTTGGAACCTGATGTGAAATGTAAATAAAAACAGAATGGAGTGATTAGCAAATCTCATAAACCCATATTTTACTCAGAGAACAGAGAAAACATATGCTTCAACTGAGAAAATGGGCAATTAAAAAATACACTAGCTCAATATGAATATGATGGCAACAACATTTTAAAAGAGCTGAGAAGCTCACACACAGCCACAAACACAGGCTAAAACTCTAAAAAGAAGTCAAAAGGAAGCCATGTGAGAGCATGATCCAGAACCACGACCTCTTCTCTGGACCAAAGCTCATTTAATTCAGTTCATTTTTATTTGTATAGCTCCGAATCACAACAGACAGTCACCTCAAGGCCATTTAAAATGGACTGCAGCAAAGTGGGAAACTGCTCCATGGTCAGCTTGCAAATCTGGAAAGGCACCATTTATGCATATAGAGTTTTCAGAGCAGCATGTGCTCCTATCCAGTGTATGGTTTTTTTGGCCTCAGCAAGATGATGCTAAACAGCAGCAACTGTGACAACAGCATGGCTTTGTAGCAGAAGACTCTTCTCCAGCCTTACACCAGCCGAAAACACTTGGAGCATCATGGCATGAAAAATACAACATAGATTGCTGAGCAGCTGGAATCCTCTAACATATAAGACCAGGACAACGTTCCTCTCCCAGAAGTCCAGCAGCTGCTCCCCTCAGTTCCCAGATGTTTCCCACCACTAACCAGCTGTTGTTGCCCTCTCCCAACACTCCCAAAGAAGTGTTCCTGCCACCAAATTCTAAATAAGATATTTTTTTCCTTAAAATGGTACATTTTCTCAGATTAAACATTTGTTTTCTATGTTCTGTTGCAATGTGCAAATCATGGCGGTTTTTTCCCCTCTACATTTTCCACAGTGTCCCAGCTGTTTGGGGCTGCTCTGTGATTGGTTCTTGGCTGTCTGGTATGCGGAGTTAGTGAGTTAGTAGATCAGTGTTAAGAAACAAAAGACAGTCCTCTGAAGATGATCAGGTAGAAGGATGGACGGAAGTTGAGTGAACAAGCAGCCAGTGTCCAGAGAAAAACTCCCAGGAAGCCTGGAGAATATTGCTCAAGAGCACTTTGACAGCAAACTCTGGCTCTCTGGATCAAAATGTAAAGAAGAATTTTGCACATTGTTTTCAGCGAGCTATGAATTGTGAAGTCAAATTTCGGTTAAAAATTAAAAATGGCAACAGTGACAGTAAATTTGAGTCAAAGCGCTTTCTTTAACTGGAAATGCACATTAATAACTCCTGTGATTATTATCAGCTGAAACTGCTGATTAAGAACGAGAATCCAGATTTGGGGCTGCAGGACGGACCCTGGTGGCCTTCTCTGAAGCCCGCGGCGGGACGCCGGTGTTCTCCGCTGCTCTCCCGCCCCCTCCTTTTTGGTTTCGCCCAAACTGGCGTGAGCAGCGGCGCTTCAGCCTTTATCTCCGTGCTGCTGCCGCTGCTGCTGCCGCCGCTGCTGCTGATGATGCGGATGCTTCCCTCCATCTCTAAATGATACCACAGTCAGTGGACCACTGCTGGACGGCTGCGCGATGAATGCACTGGCTTTTAACGGGCATATGCCTGGAATATCTATGATTATGGATATCTTGTACTTTCTATGGATGCTGCCGTCGGTATGGGCTGTGGAAGGTAAGCTGGAGTTCAACTCTTATTTGAATGTAAATGCCTGAATGGAGCTGAACTGCGAGCGAAGGAAGCGCCATCATTAGTTTAAAAATACCGACGGTGTGTTTTACGCTGATTTAAGGGAGCAGGCTGGTGTTTGGCTGCAGCTCAGTGTGCTGAGAAAGGCTGAAGCTGCAAATATGCAGGAGATAGAAATTAATCAACGTCTCTGGCTTTGACTCTTTATCTGGCATCATTAAAGGCCATCAAGACAATGCCTCCATTGTTTTCCCTTTTTAATTATTATTATTAGTAGTAAGTAATGCACTCATGCGGTTGATCACTTTGACCTTTATAGCTACTGCAGCCTCTGTCTGTGTCTGTCTATAAGTGCAAATATTAGTCTCCTCAAGGAAGTGTAGGAACAGTTGTAATGATGAATTTATCAATTCATTGCTGCAACAACAACAACAATAATAATAATAACAACAAGAAAAACTATCTTTGCATCTGTGTTAAATGAACTGTGTTGTTAAATTCGGTTGAACCGATTTTCCTTTTGTTTGCAGGGAGTCAGTACAAACATTCTCCAATCCCGCATCACTTCGGTTTCTAGTTTCCACATTTATAAGAATAATAAGAGCAAGAATAAGAAATACTCAAATATCCAAAAGTGGTAAAAGACCTAATTACATAAATACCCAGCATGTCCAGTAAAAAGCTCATTGAAAGGGGCAAACAGGTAAATCCAACATTTAGAGGCTGACAGTGAGTCTAAATGCATGTGGCAGGACAGCAGAACTGACTTCAGATCAGTCATCAGGTGACTAAAAAGGTGTTTGGCTTTAGCTTTAAAATCTATAACTATGAAGACATTTGTAAAGACACTACTTAGACAATAGCAAATAAATATTTAAATTGCAAACATAAAGCTTATTAAAGGGCGTCCTGGGTTATCTGAGGCGGGACGTGCTGGCCTTTCAGTTCTTACAATTCTTTTAGAAATTTTCACTAAACTCAGTTTGTTTGATAATAAAGAAAAAATCAGTCTTAGAGATAAGACAGGGTTGATAGATACAGACTGAATAGTCCTCTAAACATCCTCATGTTGGCATGGAAAATATTATGAACGTGTAAAAGAAGAGCGAGCGTCCATCTGAGACGACTCAGCGCTCCGCCTGGATCCTTTGGCACCAAGAAACTGCTTGATGTTATTTATGGGGGCAGTATCACTGCGGGAGATTACAACAGGATCAATTATTAAATTCAGTTCAGTTTCCAACATTGTTTGAGAGCAAATGGCAGCGATCCAGAGGAAGGTTCCTTTTAACAGGAAGACCTTCAGCAGAACCAGGATCAGGGAGGCCAGTCATTTTCTCTGGGTGATGAGAAGAAGACATAAAAGAGGCATGTAGAAGATCGGCAAACCAAACAGTGCACACCAGAAATATTTGTCAGGTTAGTGAGATACCACAGACCAGGCCAGCCAGAGAGAGCCCTGCAGAAGTGCATCACGGGAGTCCCAGCACCCTGAGCCTATGGCAATATTACTAAGAGACGGTTCAGGATCAGCCGATCCAGCTCCGGCTGTAAGCTTTATCAAAAAGGAAAAGTGTCTTCTCCTAAACATAAACTGGGAGCTGATTTCACAAGTATGTTCTAGCACAGACATGAGTCCAGTGTAATAGGTGAATGACCTGACAGTAGCTTGATGTTACTGCAGGAAGAAGGAAAACTGCATTTTGAAGGCCTTCCATCATGCAGCGACTTTAATTCATTTAAGCTCTCATTCAGTTTGTAATACTGTAAGCGATAACTCAAAGCTTTTTATCCCGACAATGCTCTGAATATTTTTAAGAAGCATGTTCACTGGTTATTATGTCTCAGGTGGCCTTCTATGGCTAATTTATTAGCCTTAACATTTTGAATATAATGTCATGAAATGGGTTCAATATTTTGCCCAGTGATACTTTGGCATGCAGACTGGAGCAGCTGGGAATCAAACCACCAACCTTCTGATTAGGAGATGTCCTGCTCTACTGCCTGAGCCACAGCCACACTGAACCTAACTGCAAAACTACAATAACTAGGAATCAAGCAGTGACATTACATAAAAATTAGAAGTCCAATGAAATGCTGGATCACAGATGCAGCATGATGGCACTAACAGGACAAGTGTGTTTATCATGCAGTGAGCAAAACACTGCACGAATTTATGAATGGTTCATAAATAAAAGCATGTTGTGTGGTCTATTAGAGTATTCAGTTCAATTCAATTTTATTTATATAGCACCAAATCACAACAGTCACCTCAAGGATTTTAAATTCTACTCTAGATTTAACAGGGAGCCAATGAAGAGAAGCCAATATGGGAGAAATCTGCTCTCTCTTTCTAGTCCCTGTCAGTACTCTAGCTGCAGCATTTTGGATCAGCTGAAGGCTTTTCAGGGAGCTTTTAGGACAGCCTGATAATAATGAATTACAGTAGTCCAGCCTAGAAGTAATAAATGCATGGATTAACTTTTCAGCATCAGTCTGAGAAAGGATGTTTCTAATTTGATAAATATTGCACAAATGTAAAAAAGCGCTCCTACATATTTGTTTAATATGTGCACTGAAGGACATGTCCTGGTCAAAAATGACTCCAAGATTTCTCACAGCTGGAATAACATCTAGAAGGCCTGAGTTTGATCCCACCTTGGCCCGGGCCTCTCACTGTGTGGAATTTGCATGTTCTCCCCGTGTCCAAACACATGCACTTACTGGGGTTAGGTTAATCTGGTCACTCTAAATTGCCCATAGGTGTCAATATGAGTGTGAATGGTTGTCTGTCTCTCTGTGTTGGCCCTGCAACAGGCTGGCGACCTGTACAGGGTGTACCCTGCCTCGCTCCCTATGTCAGCTGAGATAGGATCCACCCCCCCCCCCCGCAAATGATTAGTTAGCTGTTTTACAACTACTCTTTCAAGAATCTTTAAGAATATTGCGGAGTTGTTGCTATATTGCAGGATTTTGCGGGTATTTCATCAGCGGATGAATACCGTACTGTACACAATGGAAACGCAGTACTGTATGCCACTACCACTTCTGCATGTTTGCCAGTGTGAGATTGTACACAGCACACTATTGAGTGATTGAATGGAAGGCAACCAACCAACAAGCTTTGTCTATTCCAGCTGTGGGGAGTTATTTTTCCCACATCATACAGGCACCTGCACCATAACCATAAACACAGCTTACATCTGAGTTGTTTTCTCATCTTCCCACACCCCCACAGAGGCCCACAGAGGTTATTTGAGTTGAAACACAAATTGTAGCTCGTAGCTTGTCTGCTGGACTGGACCATACAGGCCAGCCTTCTGTCCCTATGTGCATCGGTGAGCTTCGGCCACCCATGACCCTGTCGCTGGTTCACCACTGTTCCTTCCTGGGACCACCTTTAATAGATACTGACCACTGCAGACCAGGAACACCCCACAGGGGCTGCAGTTTAGGAGTACAGTCGTGCCTCGCTGTATCGCGGTTCACTTATTTTTTTAAAAATATATCTAATTCTGTATGGCAGAGTTTTCACTATATCGCAGCATTTTGCGGGTATTTCATCAGCAGATGAATACCGTACTGTTTCTTTATTGTCTCACTAGCAGTATGGCCTGCGGTTCTCCAGCTGTCTCGCTGGCACTTTCCTGCTCAGTATGCAAAATGCTCTTCAGCCTCTTTAAGCACTAATGGTATTTGTAATAAATGTAGCTTTTTCGTAGCCTTGGAGGTCAGGCTCAGTGAATTGGAGACCCGGCTTCGCACCACTGAAAATAATACAGACCCCGGTAGTTTATGTGGGCCAAAGCAGCTTAGCCCCAGTTAGCTGTCCTCCAGTAGGTCCTCCCAAGCAGCTGAGAAATCAGTCTGGCTCGGTAATAGGAGGAGCAAGTGCACTCTGAAGCAGAAGCCCCTGGTATACCACCAACCTGTTCACTGTTCCAGTTGATTTTCCCCAGTTGGCGACACAGTGGCCGAGGAAAATTTCTGGTTATTGGTGACTTTGTTCTCAGAAACGTGATGCTAGATACCCCAGCAACCATAGTAGATGGTCGCAGATGACTGCCCCTCCCTGAGTCTGGTTCCGTCTGAGCTTTCTTCCTGTTAAAAGAGGGGTTTTCCTTCCCGCTGTTCCCAAATGCTTAAGAGGTTGTGTTATTGTTGCGGTTGCTTTCTATTATTGTGGGGTCTGTACCTTACAATATTAAGTGCCTCGAGGCAACTGTTGATGTGAATTGGCGCTATATAAATAACACTGACTTGAACTGACACCAATACATTTTTTTGTTTTTTCATTGCATTTCTCCTGGGCCTGGGCCAGCTTATTATTAATTCAACACTGGTATTGCATTGGTGGATACTCACAGCCAAGATATTGTTATTTGATTGAACTGGAAAACGCTGGATTTGTTCATCCCTAGTTGTGACATCACTTTTGGTGCGATGCCACAAGGGTGAAAGTGGCCTGCATAAACCAAGTGTAACGCATGGCCAAAAATGGGTCATGCAGCAGGACAGTGATCCCAAGCACAGCAGCAAATCTATGGCACAATAGCTGAAAAAGTTAGTCATTTGAGTCTAGTCAGAGTTTTTCTAAGACTGGAAGTCAATTTGTTTATCTGCTGTCAAGAGAGAACCAGCTGCTCAAGTAATGAATCACTGGAGGGCTGGAAAGTAATCTCAGCCTTTCACAGCCAGTGAGTGTCCTTTTATAGCACTGCAAACAGTGTTAAAGGAGCCAGTTATGGTACTGTTTGAAAAGGTTTCGTGTCATCCCCAAAACTAGAGTCTGTTCTCTGTCAGCAGCATGTCCCGTAAGACAGAGCCTGATCTCAGGTTCAGCCCGTCAGATTTTTACCAATTTAATGTATTGTGTGCAGTTTTCCACTTGTGGCCTCCCAGCTGTGTGCAGTGTTGTTGGCCACCATTTGTCCCACCTCCATATGCAAAAGCTTTTCTTCTTTTAAGCAGGAATATTTGCTCTTGCCATTACTGCTGCATCATGGCAGACACAGAGGTAAAAATAATGGGTTGGCAAGGATCATATGTTCTAATATGATCATACGCAGCTGGAAAACGCTGGCTGCCAGTGCTGTATAGCCAGCGTTTTCCACTCTAGTGCTCCATTCAGGAGCTTTAGAGTTTGATGGAACATAATGTCTTTCTGAAAGTGCCTAACTAAGTTTCAGGATACCTCCTAATACCTACCTTATACCTCCTTCATTATGCTCTTCAATGTAAACTACCAACACAGTGCAGAGCAGCTACCTAAACTCTGCTCCCAGTGAGGTAGATTATCTCATTGATAGTTTTACATCCTCACTGCGTACGACTTTGGATACTGTGGCTCCTCTGAAAAGGAAAGCCTCAAATCAGAAGTGCCTGACTCCGTGGTATAATTCACAAACGCGCAGCTTAAAGCAGATAACCCGTAAGCTGGAGAGGGAATGGCGTCTCACTAAAGTAGAAGATGCTCATTTAGCCTGGAAAAAGAGTTTGTTGCTCTATAAAAGAGCCCTCCATAAAGCTAGGACATCTTACTATTCATCATTAATTGAAGAAAATAAGAACAACCCCAGGTTTGTTTTCAGCACTGTAGCCAGGCTGACAAAGAGTCAGAGCTCTGTAGAGCCCAGTATTCCTTTCACTTTAACTAGTAATGACTTCATGGATTTCTTTACAAATAACATTTTAGACATGGCACTGAAGAGCATAATAATGAAGGCGTTAGATCCTTAAACTTAGTTACAGCACTTTCACAAAGATTCACACTCAGATGTATCAGGAGCAAGTCAGGCTTCAGTATCTTTTGCACGCAGACTGGAGCAGCCAGGGATAAGTAAAAAAAAAAAAACAAGCTTCCGGTTAGTAGATGGCCTTTTTTACCTTCTGAGCTACAGCCACTGTGAACAAGGAAGCAGGTGGAGAACAAGGAGCAGCAAATCAGCCAGCCCAAGACGAGAAACTCACTTCAATGCAAAACATCCAGATTCTTCAGGATCATTGGATAGTGCAAAGAATAGAAGTCATTTTAATGAGTTAGCATTTTGTTTTTTTAATTTAATGTCTTAATTTTATGGGGGCAGCACTGCTGCCTCAGAGCAAGAAGGTTCTGGGTTCACCTCCACCACCTGAACGGGACCGTTTTGTATGGAGTTAGTGGGGTTAGGTTCATTGGTGATTCTAAATTGGCCACAGGTGTGAATGGTTGTCTGTCTCTGTGTTTGCCTGTACAGGTTGTACCCCGCCTCTTACCATATGACAGCTGGGATAGGCTCATTTTCAGCTTATGGTGTTTTGATAAACTATATATAATGACAAAATTAGTAATGACAATTATTATTATGATTATTGTTATTAGTAGTCATAGTAGTAGCATTCAGTTTAAAGATGTGTTAGTACATTTTCTAAGACAGCTGAGCCTTCATCGTTTGTTCCACAGCAGTTTCTACAGTATTTCTACAGTATGAGGAAGATACTAATGAATGACTGAATGAAAAACATCTGGTGCTGACAGATAACGTGTTCCTGGTCCTTCATCTGTTTTCTTCTTTTTCTTGAAGTCAGTCTTTTTCCAACTTTGATGGCCAATCTTTGTTTTTCATTGAGCCCGAATGTCTCAGGGGAATTGATATTCACAGACTAGGCTCTGGTATTAGGAGTAGTAGTATTGATTTAAAGACTTTAAAGAATATATTGATGAATCACTGATTTGTGCCTGAAATGTTACATACAGGCTATGATGGTAAATGAGGCCCATTGTCCTGTTGCATGAGCCAGTTTCAGCACAGCTGTAGCTTTCAGACACATGGCCTCACATTTGACTCGAGAATACTTTGGCATGCAGAGGAGTTCGTGGTTGACTCAGTGACTGCAAGGTACCCAGTTCTTGTGGCTGCAAAATGAGCCCAAATCAGAGCTCCACCACTGTGCTG
Organism: Pterophyllum scalare; assembly: GCA_024447675.2. Lineage (NCBI taxonomy): Eukaryota > Metazoa > Chordata > Actinopteri > Cichliformes > Cichlidae > Pterophyllum > Pterophyllum scalare. Next base: position 11,542 of record JAMQGT020014132.1, read on the forward strand.
ACAGTGGGTGGCTGTGGTTCAGGAGGTAGTGCAGGTCATCTACTAATTGGAAGTTTGTGATTCGATCCCTGGCTGCTCCAGTCTCCAAAGTATTCTTGTGCAAGATACTAAACCCCAAGTTACTCGCTGATGTAACCATCGGAGTGTGAATGTTAGATGGTAAGCACTTAGCTGTAGAAGGAAGTGCTGGTGTGAATGCAAACGTGTTGTGGTTTGAGTGTTCAGCTAGAGTAGAAAAGTGCTCTATAAGAACTAGACTGTTTGCAGCTTGTATGAGGTGCTTGTGCTGATATGTTTTTTTGTTGTGGCCAAAAACATCTCTACTTTGGTCTTGTCTGCCCAAAGGACATTTTTCCCGAAGTCTTGTGTTTTGTTCAGATGCAACTTTGCTAAGTTAAGAAGTGCTGCCAAGTTCTTTTTAGAGAGAAGAAGTTTTATTCTGGTAACCATGCTTGTTCAGTTAGCATGTTAACATTTAACATGCTAAACCCCCGGGAAGATTGTGACATTGACCTGAATGCTCCAGACCAGCAAACTGCCAAAATTTCTGCTTCGATAGAGGTGCCTCACACTGCTGATGATCAATTATTCAAGTGCATTTGATTAGCAGCACCTGGCTGCTATCCTCTTAATTCCTAAGGAAGCAAAGTGTGACTGCATAGAGTCCTGTGAAAACTTTCTTTTTCACAGGACTCTATGTAATATCTGAACTAGCTGAAGATACTAGAAAAAATTATCCATCCATCCATCCACCCATTTTCCTTTGCTTATCCAACTCAGGGTCATGGTGGGACTAGACCCTATCCCACCTGTCAGAGCTGAGGGGTGGGGTGCACAGTGGGGCGGGTCCATCACAGAATAAACCACACATACCTGGAGGTCAATTCAATTCAATTTCAATTCAATTCAATTCAATTCAATTTTATTTATATAGCGCCAAATCACAACAAACAGTCGCCTCAAGGCGCTTTGTATTGTGGGTAAAGACCCAACAATAACACAGAGAAAACCCAACAGTCAAAACGACCCCCTATGAGCAAGCACTTGGCGACGGTGGGAAGGAAAAACTCCCTTTTAACAGGAAGAAACCTCCAGCAGAACCAGGCTCAGGGAGGGGCAGTCATCTGCTGCGACCGGTTGGGGCTGAGTGGAGAGAGACAGGACAAAAGACATGCTGTGGAAGAGAGCCAGAGATTAATAATAATGATTAAGTACAGAGTGAAGTATAAACAAGTAAATAAAGGTGAATGAGAAGAAACAGTGCATTATGGGACCCCCCTCAGCAGCCTAGGCCTATAGCAGCATAACTAAGGGGTGGTTTCAGGGTCACCTGATCCAGCCCTAACTATAAGCTTGATCATAAAGGAAAGTTTTAAGCCTAATCTTAAAAATAGAGAGGGTGTCTGTCTCCTGCATCCAAGCTGGGAGCTGGTTCCACAGAAGAGGGGCCTGAAAGCTGAAGGCTCTGCCTCCCATTCTACTCTGAAGTATCCTAGGAACCACAAGTAAGCCAGCAGTCTGAGAACAAAGTGCTCTATTGGGGTGATACGGTACTATGAGGTCTTTGAGATAAGATGGGGCCTGATTATTCAAGACCTTGTATGTTAGGAGAAGGATTTTAAATTCTATTCTAGATTTAACAGGGAGCCAATGAAGAGAAGCCAATATGGGAGAAATATGCTCTCTCTTTCTAGTCCCTGTCAGTACTCTAGCTGCAGCATTTTGGATGCACTCATTTTCCTGTATTAGCCCTAGAATTCCCACATTTATTCAATAAATTTAAGATATTAAAATTACGCGTTTTAAATATAGCTACATATGGCAATAAAAAAGTGTGACAGCCACCTCATTAATGATTATAAAATTAACCTAGCAGAGAAATGACAGTAATCAACATAAACCATAATCCTTTGAGCAGACACTGGAACACTTGCATTTTGAAACACTACAACCTGACTGAATGCTGACTGCTCAGTCTATCCCTGGCATGATGGGAAAAAGGGCCGTCTTTCAATCCTGTATTTATTACATATTTTAGGGCTCGGAACAACACAGGTCTGTCAGGTTAGGAACGCAACAACATTTTCCACCTCTGATGCTGTTAAATATGACTGGAATTACTTGCTTTGAGATGTGCATTTTTTCTTGTGCAGCCCTCGGCCGTATGCTGGTTCCTGAGATGGACACTCAGTAAACTAAACTTTAAGGACTCATGCCCAGGAATCTTTGTGTTAACTTTATAGACTCACTCTTTCTTTAGGTCTATACAGTATATAGCATATTGAGTAATATTAAAATAATGTAGGCATACTTTAAAATAAAGCAAGACTCACCTAAATCAAAGTTTGTTGTTATAGAGAATTTAAGATAAATGGAATGCATATAATTGTGGTATCTTGGTGAATTAGTATAGCTAGTATACCAAGAATGCTCTGCATTTAATCATTAGTTATTATTAATCTCTGTCTCTCTTCCACAGCATGTCTTTTGTCCTGTCTCTCTCCCCTCAGTCCCAACCGGTCGCAGCAGATGACTGCCCCTCCCTGAGCCTGGTTTTGCTGGAGGTTTCTTCCTGTTAAAAGGGAGTTTTTCCTTCCCACTGTCACCAAGCGCTTGCTCATAGGGGGTCGTTTTGACTGTTGGGTTTTCTCTGTATTATTGTAGGGTCTTTACCCACAATACAAAGTGCCTTGAGGCAACTTTTGTTGTGATTTGGTGCTATATAAATTGAATTGAATTGAATATGGTCTGATAAGTAATTTTGTCTTCTTAAACCTACAGAGATATCTGCAGTGTATACTTGCATATTTACAAAAAGATACCTGAGAAGCAGTGACTGTACTCTGGTCACCTCCTAGATTACAGCAGTCTGCACTTATCTCTAAGGATTCACTGCCTTTGAGATAAGGTGATATTCTGCAGTTAACAGCATTTCGTTGAAGTTAAACAAAATCATCTTCAGTCAATTAATCTCTCAAATTTGTTGAATGAGGTTTTATGTTTTAATTTTCTAAATTCCAACAAATGGCAGTGTAATTTTAGTATTCTCACAATTAATATTTCCATATACTAAAAGTGTGAAAATGTTTAAAAATGTACGTTTGACCTTAAAACTATAATTTGAACTTATTTAACTCCGTGTTTGTCCTCATTTCTCAGGGGCAACTACTTTTCTTTTTCCTTGGTTAGAAGCCAACTTGGCCTCAGTGCTCTCCTGCTGACATTTCAGAGTAGAAGTGACTTATCTAAGCCAATCAATATTCAGTGTTAGGAGCAGCACAGTGCTCTTTCGCCTCCGGGAGCAATGACAGAAAGCACTGAGCATCAAAACAGTTCATGACCCAGTTCTTCACTGGCGCATAATCAGTCTGTTGCTTTAAATCGAATGGGAACGCCTGCTGTACCCGCCCCTTTCAGGAAGAGGTCTGTGATTGACAGAGAGAAGCAGCCAACAGGAGCAGTGCAGCCTATTTAGTGTACTCTGTATTAGATTAGAGGCTGTTCACAGACCTGAATGAGACACTACATAGCTTCTAACTTTTTCTCTGTGCGATTGCTTTTCTTGTAAATGCTGGCTGGCTGTGGCTCAGGAGGTAGAGCAGGTCACCTGTTAATCAGAAAATTGGTGGTTTGATTCCTGGCTGCTCTGGGCTGCATGCCAAAGTATCCTTGGGCAAGATACTGAACCCAAGTTGCTCTCTGACACCAATGTTGGACTATGAATGTGTGTTAGACAGTAAGCACTTAGTTGCACAGTTGTATAAGTGCTTTGAGTGCTCAGACAGAGTAGAAAAGTGCTATATAAGAACTAGTCTGTTTACCATTCTCAACAATCAGCAGTGTCTTTGTTTTTAACAGATATCAGACTGTGTCTGATAATGTGGTTACTAAAATCTGGATGTTAGTGGAGCAGTGGCTTGGCAAGTATGCTAGTGGGTTTTCCTGGTCTCAAAGTCATTTGAAAGCTGTTCTGGTGTTTGACAACAGAACAGAAAAATGAGTATACCAGAACAGATTTACTGTGAATTAGGTTGCATTAAAATGCAGTATAAGTTAACAGATGTAAATGGCTAACAGAAAGTCAGCTGAGCTTAAATATACTGAAGCACATGAAGCAACATGAAAAGAGTAACACATGCCCAGTACTTCTATGAATCCCTCTTTAAAGTTACCACAATTCAATTCAATTTAATTCAATTTTATTTATATAGCGCCAAATCACAACAAACAGTCGCCTCAAGGCAATTTGTATTGTGGGTAAAGACCCTACAATAACACAGAGAAAAGCCAACAGTCAAAATGACCCCCTATGAGCAAGCACTTGGCGACGGTGGGAAGGAAAATCTCCCTTTTAACAGGAAGAAACCTCCAGCAGAACCAGGCTCAGGGAGGGGCAGTCATCTGCTGCGACCGGTTGGGGACAATTCATTCTCATCCCTCAGCCTTTCATTTCCCCAGAGCTCTGGCCTGTAGGCATGCGATTAAAACTAATAATGACATTAGGCACATGAGCCACACTGGGCAGCAACAGGGTTATCCTTTTCCTGCAGGGTCATTGTGGCCTGAAGTGACTGACAGGCAGCAGAAACCATGAAAGTGCTAGTTTGGTTATTTTAAGGCTCTATTAGTATTTTCATCACATTACTTATGTCACACAGACATTTTTATTTTATCAGAGCTGTTACATTCCTCTCATTAAGAAACCAGTACGCTGGAGGTACACAGAACATACACACAATTTTGCAGACTGTCTGTATGTTGTAGCTGTTTGCTGTCATTAAGGGCAGTTACAAAAATATGTGGAGCAACAGGTCTGTGAGCTCCTCTTGATTGTGCTGTTGTTGGTCCTTCAGCCAGCCACAGAGAAGGTATGTTAGACCATAGAAAGAGGTGAAGTGAAATCAAGTGTTAAAAATAATGAGAACTGTCCACTGCAGCCACCATCTGTGGTTTTCATGCAGATTTTTTTTTTTAATCTTAGCTTCTCTCTCTCTATGTGGTGAACTCAGCTTTTCCTGCACAGGCAAACTTTTCAACCCATCACCAGAGGACTGCACACAAACATGTTTGCAGAGGTTCCATACCCATAATCCTTAAATCAGTGTAACCAAATGCCTGCATAAACAGATACCCCCGAGTCTAGATGCTGGTGATGGCACACTGAGTGACCTGGGTGAAGTAGAGATGGGGGAGGAGGTGGGTTGCACGAATGAGTCTGCAAAGGAGAATGACAGGTAAGCAGTGAGATTTAAAGTATGCAGAGTGGAGACTGATTGGTCTGAAGAAGGCGGGACAGCATGGAAAAGCAGACGCAATGTCAGGAACAAATGAGCCACCAAATAACCAGAGTGCTGCATTTGGGTCCTCACCTTTCACACGCCACACACGGTCAGCGTCCACGCACCATGACATTTACTCCCTTGATAGCAATATAGTGCACATTCATATACGAGATACAACTAGGTTTGGATATTTACTACAGTCCATGAGTACAAGTCTTGTTCCCAGATTATTTTAAGTGGTTAACACATTCACCTTGCATGCAAAAAATCCCCGTTTTGAGACTGGGAGGAGATACAAACCCAGCCTGTCAGGGGTCACAAGCTAGTGTGTGGTCATTGACTTCAGGAGGCAGAGAGGGCACTATGCTCCACTTTACATCAATGGAGCCTGTGTAAAGAGAGCAGCCTCCTTCAAATTCCTGGGGACCCACATTTCTGAGGACCTCACCTGGACTGCCAACACAACAGTACTGGTAAAAATGCCCAGCGGAGACTCCACTTCCTGTGTGTCCTGCGAAGGAACCACTTGGAGGAAAAGCTGCAGGCTTCCTTCTACTGAGCCACCATAGAGCCAGTGCTGATGTACTGTGTGTCTGTCTGGTTTGCTGCCTGCTCGGCTGCCTCTGCCTTGCCTGGAGAACATTGCCAGCTCTCCGCTGCATTAGCAGAACGAAGAAAATCTTGGCAGAGCCCTCTCACCCTGGTCAACACCTGTTCAACCTGCTGTCATCAGGGAAGAGACTCAGGTCCCACAAAGGCAGGACGAACAGGATGAGGAACAGTTTTTACCCCTGGGCCATCACAGTCTTGAACACTACACAATAATACACAGCAATAGCTTCATGGACTCATTGCTCATTTATTCTCTCCAATCTCACTGTACTATATTAGTACATTCAGGATACCATAAACCTCCTCTGTGCAATAACTGGCATTTGTGCAATATTGGTATATTTTGTATAGTTGTCACATATTTATTCACCTGTAAGTGCTTGTGTTTTTTTTTCTTATATACATATACATACTGGTTTTACAGTAGTTTTCTTATTTTCTTGTTGAAGTTTTATAGGGAAAGGCACTGAACTGTGGCAGCTGTTACATTTTCATCACGGTCTGTGTTTGATGACAATTAAAGCTTTCTATTCTATTCTATTCTATTCTATTCTATTCTATTCTAATGTTGGAATATAGCCAAACTATGCAAGTACCTGCATCTTTAGTAATGATCTTAGCAGCTGCTCCAGCATCAGTGCTGCTATTACTAGTGAAGCTCCCATTGGCAAAATGGGTAGTTGCCCACTTGAATACTCCCACATCTCCCAAATCCTGCTGAAGCAGAGTTCTGCATCTGCTTGGTAGTGGATTCATATTCACTGCATGTTGGTATCAGCACAGTGGGCAGGGGTAGGGTATCCTTACGGCAGAAAATCCCATGCGCTAAGTGGACTTCAAAGTGAGCGTCATAGCATTCTTGACACCAAGGGACTGATGCCATATCCCAGAAGTATTTTGCTTGTTGTAGTCCAACATCACATTCACTGCACTTCTCTCCAATCTGTAATGGCGATAACACAGAGCCCTTTTATTTTAATCTTCAAACATGCATAAGCATGCAAGCATCTAGACATTAGTCTAATGGTGATTTAGATGTGATGCTGAATGTGCCACTAGGCAATATCCGCCACCCACGGAGAATTAAGCCTAGGTGGCAGGGTGTTTCATGGTGTTTCATGGACTCATGGTAGACCCCTTTCTGGGAAAGAATGCACCATAAGTCATCAACCCTCCCATGGTGTTGCTGTGGGTCTGAAAACACAGCAACACCATACCTAAACTGAAAAAAACTGAAAAAGTAGCCCAAGCCAACCCCCCTGAGACACCCTCTTCCTCTTTCTTGCAATCCCAAAGCAAAAGTGAACAGACAGGACATCAGGCATGTGACCATCAGTGTTTTGCAGATAACACTGACTATCTTCAGTGGATTTTAAAATTACGAAGCCAGATCAAGAATCATCCATTATATAATTACTGCACCTTGAAAGAAACCTCTACAGCTGGTCTGTTGCAGTAATTTAAAAAAAAAAAGGCATATGGCTAGCAGAAGCCAAAATTCCACTGTACTCACTCTGAATGGGGTAGCTGACTGAGCCATGTGGTATTGTCTACTATGGTTGTTGAAGTCAGGTCTGTATTACTTAACTCCTGGAAAATTCAGCCTTGATGATATTGTTCTTCTGTGTTGTGGTGCTGGATGTAGTCTACCACTCTTTTCCATCTTGTCTTGAGTACTGATCCCACTGACTCATCAAATCAGCTAAACTTGTAGAAGTTCTGTTGTCCCATTCAGTATATACATCCCTGGACTCTGTAGTCCAGCAAGTTTGGTTTGAAGCATTTGTTAGTTCCATAGTGGACCCTGGTATTGGTTAGGGCCCATGGACCACTACCGTAGTGGTACAACATGGCTAGGATTGCCTGGCATTCCAGCAAAAATCAGGCAAAGGAAAAATATCCAAGGCTCTCTTTCCAGCTGAATGATGTGTGGGGTTGCAGC
>JAMQGT020014133.1:0-10995 GCA_024447675.2 Pterophyllum scalare
AAGAAAGTACTGTTACACATAATGGAGTATGCATTTCAAAGCCCATGTAATAGTTACGTTATTGGGGAAAGATCTAATATCCAAAGAAGGTCTGCAAAGCATCGTTAAGGACAGGATGGCATACAAGGAGCTCTTCAGTCATTCTGCAAGGTGTGCTCAAAATTTGAGCAGCGCTTTTGATGGCACTTTGTGCTGCCCCTCATGCAATCATCAAAGTGTGTGTGAACTAAGTTAGATTGAAAAAAGCACTTAGGTCTAGCACTAGCTAGCACTAACATCTAATTGGGTAAATGAGGCTTGTTGTAGAAAGTGCTCACAGAAATGTACTACACAGGTACCGACCCACTGACCGTTCACATGCATGCCGGGTTAATTGGTGATGCTAAATTGGCCGTAGGTGTGACTGTCTGTGACAGACTGACGACCTCTCCAGGGTATGCCCTACCATGACAGCTGAATTAGGTCCAAATCAGTCAAAATGTGGCCCACTGGAATATGAGAAATGCTGTGCAGCCCCACATAAAGTGGTCACTTTACAGGTAAGAGCCGTCCCCATTAAAAGAATATGTTAATCCTGATCTTAGTCAAAGTTTTTGGAAAATGATTTAGTGATGAAATAAGAAATGGGATTTACAGTGCTACATGTGTATGCAACACAAACATTGCCCTTTTCATGATGTAAGAAAATCTCAATAATTTTACTGTATTAGTTCAATGAGAAAAACCAGAAGGATGAGTGCAAAATGTAAGAAAATAAATATTATTTGATGCCGTAAGACAGAGTCTGTCACAGTGTGTGAGCGGGCTGTGTAAGGAGGTGAGGACCCACATGCAGGACTCAGGAGACGGCAGGTAAGAATGATGAAAAATTAGTATTTATTGAGGCTGAACATGAACCAAGGCAACAAATCAAACTGACAATTAAACCTAAACTGGGAGCTAAACTAGAAACACTGGGGAACCAGAGAGCAGAACACAGCCATGGACACAACAACGATCCAACAAGAGACACGGGGAAGACTGAGACCATAAATGCACACAGGGATAGTTGGGGAACAGGCAACAGGTGAGAGCACAGCTGAACCTGATTACACAGATGAGGCAAGGAAGCAAAACTAAACTAAACTAAGCACCTGGGACAAGGGACTGTCAAAGTAAAACAGGAAACAACGCAGACTTGACACACTCCACAGGAATTAAACAACACAACAAAACACATCAGACCGGAGACATGACAGAGGGACAGGACAGACACAGGGGTACCACACAGGGAACAGAGACACACTATGAATAACTATAACTAACAAATATGGAGCATTAAACAAACTAGGACTCTAAATAAATAAACTAAGAAACACCATGAAACAGAACCATAAGAGTGAAAACACAAAACGCTGGGCATATGGCCCAGGACCGAGTGCTCAGCTGAACTGACAAACTTCCTCTTGAGTCTGTCAGAAGGTTTCTGCTGCCTGCTAGGCCTCCTCTGGCTCTTCCTCTTCCTCTGTGGTCTTGCTGCTCCATCTTCTTGACCAACACCTGTACAAAGTATACAAAAGTATGCAATTTGTTTTTGCAAAACTGTGATACATGTATGAGCTTCATGGATTCAGAATTGTGTGCATAAAATGGGGAACAGTTTTTAAACAGAACTATAATGTAATTATTAACTCTTAAATCGTGGAATGAATTCTTTTGATGCCTTTCAGCTGTAGAAAAAAAGGCAGATCCATCCATCCATGTTCTTCTGCTTATTTACCTATTTACATCTTGTCAAAATCGAACCATGTTTCAGGTCATGTTTATGCAGAAATATAGAAAATAGTTTAAAGGTTCTGGCAACAGATCAGCCCATTTTTTTGTGCAGATCTCACACGCTTTGTTCTTGAAATGTATCAGGAAATCCTTTCATGTATACCGTTCATCCCAGACTCAAACACATTATAAACACGTTGATCTGCACAACTGCAAATCTGCTGGTTTCTGACAAAGCATGAAAATTATATTATTTCAATTTCTTATTAGGATTATTAGTCATTAGATACAATGTAAATGGACTGGATCTTATATAGCGCTTTTCTACTCTACTATACGACATTAACACTCTGACGGCTGCATCACAGAGCAACTTGGGGTTCAGTATCTTGCCCAAGGATACTTTGACATGTAGACTGCAGCAGCCAGGAATCAAACCACCAACCTTTCAATTAGTGCCTCCTGAGCTACAGCCACCCCTGTAAAAGCCATGATTAAGGGTGAAGCACAAAATATGTCAATGAAGACATCAAAGAGACATCGTAATCTCTGTCTGTGTTTCCCTCTGTGCTGCACACAGATGCTGCTGTAGTTTGTTTAGACCCTAAAATATGTTCACAGCACCAGAAAGGGGAGCACGTTCTCCCACGTTTGTGCCCTTCAGCTTCGTGTCCAGACGAGGACCTGCCCACGCTCATACGTAAAGGAGCAGTTCACAAAGCGCGGTGGAAACTCGTTCTTAAGCGTTTCACCGCTTCATTTGAATCAGCACTGGCACCTCATTAGTGGAAATGTGGTAAGGGTCACCTGATCCAGCCCTAACTATAAGTTTGATCATAAGGAAAGTTTTAAGCCTAATCTTAAAAATAGAGAGGGTGTCTGTCTGTCTGTAAATTCTACTCTAGATTTAACAGGGAGCCAATGAAGAGAAGCCAAATGGGAGAAATCTGCTCTCTCTTTCTAGTCCCTGTCAGTACTCTAGCTGCAGCATTTTGGATCAGCTGAAGGCTTTTCAGGGAGCTTTTAGGACAGACTGATAATAATGAATTACAGTAGTCCAGCCTAGAAGTAATAAATGCATGGATTAACTTTTCAGCATCAGTCTGAGAAAGGATGTTTCTAATTTTATAAATATTGCACAAATGCAAAAAGCGGTCCTACATATCTGTTTAATATGTGCATTGAAGGACATATCCTGGTCAAAAATGACTCCAAGATTTCTCACAGTGTTACTGGAGGACAAAGTAATGCCATCCAGAGTAAGTATCTGGTTTGACACCATGTTTGTACATTTTGCAGAAATTTCACTGCAGCAACTCTAAATGGTTCTCAGTAGTTTGTGCGGTCCCCACATGCAGATAACATCAGGGCTCCTAATGAGATGATGGATGGTGACCACATGAGGCACTAGGATGAACCCAGGACCTACTGCAGCAGTGTAGGGTCTAACTGTGGGTCCGAGGATGTCATCCTGATACCTGATGGCAGTCATATCTGTGCAGGTGCCTGGTTGTGGTTGGTGCGGTGCCCTCCGATTGGAATTTTGTGGGCTGCTTGGGTCTTGGGGGCTGAAAGAAATTTTCTTATTCATGTTGCGCTCCGGGCCTTTAGCCTGTAGAGGTTTGTGTGTCCCTCCATGGATATGCCTCCCCACACCATCACTGACCCACCACCAAAGGGGTCATGCAGAATGCTGACAGCATAATGTTGGAGGGCACTTCAAATTCAAAACAGCTGGTCCATTTTTGCGTGTCAGAGGCAGGAACTTCTTTGTCCTGCATGTGGAGAGCTCTGGTATTAAGTCAGAACACATCAACAGGTTTCAGGTTGCATTAAAACACATATTACTGCCTACCCTGTGTCACCGAGCATGTTTTTAACAGGTGATATTAATGCATATTTCTATGTTTAACACATTTCTGTTTTGTCTTTTAACTTGTAGTTACAGCAATTAATTTATTATGCAAATGTCTGATAAAGTAGGAAAAATGAACATTATGCCACACAGTGTTTCTGTGCTCTGTCCCTGATTTATCCTTGTATCCAGTCTCTGCTGTTACATGCTGTGCTGCATGAGGATATTAGAACTGACAAGTCAGTTTTAATATCTCAGATTAGTGAGGCATAATTCACGCCTGCCGTTCACTCCCTGAACCTGCAGAGTGACTGGCTACACCAACAGAATGGATAAGCTAAAAACACCAAATCAGTTGTCCACAGATTTACAGAAACCCTTCAAATTCAGGGGTGCTGTGTCTTTAAGTTTCGATCCCAACATCTCCAGTCGACACAGAAAACAGGCCTGCTGTGCAGCAATGCAGTACAAATGTTTAAGTCTGATTCCCAGCACTCCTAACAGGTAAGCTGTAAATCAGATCCAGGCTGCACCCTGTGACTGCAGCAGAAAGATTCACCATGCTTCCTAACGTGCTGTTTTCATCTCTTTCACCAGCAGATGGCAGTGTGGTTACACTCACTGTCTAAAATTAGCAAAGGCGCATCAAATACAATGATACCAAAAAAAAACACAACAGTAATGAAATTATAACGACTCATACTCATGTAGGATCAGTTCTCAGATGTGCAAAATAAAATTCACATCAGCTCATATTAACCTGGGTTACAGCCTCCCACCTTAAACCTGTGCAAATCCCTGTGCGGGCCTTTCACAGCCATACCACCTCTGGTTCATGTAACCTAAAGACCTAGCACCTAAAGGTTCCTGTCTCGTACAGTTAGACGCATAAACACTGTTTTGTCTGTCTTTTGAGGACATTTCTACCAGCTAGTTTTAGGCCAAGCTAACTGAATCCCATTCTATATAAATATAATAATAAAATAATAATAGCACATGGGAATTCAAATGTTTTTACTTTTCCACGCCTTAACAGAAAAATGAGTGCAGTCAGGGGTTACAGCAGGATTCAGCAGGTGGGGGACCCTAAGATCGGTTGTAGTGGCTCAGCGTGTGTGTGTGTGGGGGGGGGGGGTTCACAGCTCACAATAATCCAGAAGATTTTCTTTGTGTCAGGCTGTGATCAGCTGACCTCTGCTGCTCTGAGCAGAGTTACACAACTGAATTCAACAAGATGGAAGCAGATGTTTCACAAACTATCCTGGCTGATTTCCACTCCCTGCACTGACTGGTGTGAAGGTGGATCTCAGCATCATCAGTTAATATTCAAATTCTTCTCCGCTGATAGAACTTGACTCTGATCATGACCTTCACAGCTGCTCTGAGCCGCTGCTCGGTTTGTGTGTTTGCTGATATTTGTTGAGCAGTTGGAAAAGCCGCATTTGAAATTACCTGCCACCGAAGTACCACGACCACAGCTTACTGGCATGCACCCAAAAACTCTCTTTCAGATGGTTGGGGCCCATTTTACCCTGACTATAGCACTATAAGTGATGCATAAATGATGTTTTTGCCTCCATCATCTCTGTAGCGGTCCCGGTGACGTGTCTTTACTGTGTTCCTGTTTGAAGGCCTGCAGTGCTGGAAAATTCCTCACCTCAAATGTCTTTGACCCAGAGTAACAAGCCTGTTTGGAGAGTGTGAGGAGGAGAAGGTCCAGATGTCAAATGTAGAGTAAAAGTAAAACGTCAGGAATGCCATGGCTGAATTCTGAAAGTCTCCCAAAGACACTTTCTGATTAGGAATTGCTCCTGCCTAAAGAGGGGTCTGGAACTATCAAGAGAACGTCTATAAAGATTAACTCAGGAGGTCAGGTGACCTGGATGTTTACCTGGGGCACCACCTCCTCCGGCAAGCACACCTCTGTTTCAGCAGCCATTTTGGGCCCAAAAATCTGGCTCAGATGAACTCAGGGGTCCAGTCAATACCTAAATGCCCCATAATGCCCTATTCTTCGTGCCCATGTCTCTCGAGCTCCCTGAGAGACCATCTGGCGATGAGTTTCCTCACCAACCTGCAGTACAGAATCTCAACTCTCTCAGAAGGATGAAAAGTTCTCTGACTTTTCTCCTCACAGCAGGAGCACACATTTCTCCTGTTTCCAGGAAATGAATGGCCTCAGTGATAGGACAGTAATTTCTCTGTTCTTGTTTCAGTTCTTCCTCTGAAATGTTGGGAATGACAGGAAACCCAACAAAATGCTCAAAGCCATGTGGAACAGCTTTAGCTTAGACAGGAAGGGGAAATGGAGCCTGCTGTTTGCATCAGGGGTGGACAGACGAGGAGTTTCACACAGGCTGTGCTGACGGCATCAAGAGGAGAATAAAGAAAATGGAAGAAATGGATGAAAAATTGGAACTGAAGCTTTTGGACATATTTCAAGACGTCAGGGGGCAGTTTGAGCTCTTGCTGGCTGAGCTGGGATCACATCTGAGGAGGCGGAGAAATCCCGGAGCAGCGTCTGCGCGTGTGAGGTCAAACATTTTACTGTTCCTGTATCACGGTGTGTTCAGTACCGGTGTGTGTGTGAGTTTCCAAATGCAGCACTCTGACTGGTCAGATCATTGATCCAAAAAAGTGAATACCTTAAATCCATCCTGCATAATTACGCGGTCAGTGTGAACGGCTGCATTAAGAACAGATGAGTCTGAAATATATTACTGCAGAAAATATTCACATGAATTTTAAAGAGTGCCTTAAGCAGAGAAAATATGAACATAGCTTATGTTCAGAAGTTTGTCCATATGTGGAATCATAATGTTGTTTGATAGAGTTTGTGTTTTATGTGTCTTGTTGTGTCTGATTCACTGTAGTGAATCAGGTGTGCTGTAGTTCTGACATAATTTTAATAATAATAATAATGCCTTAGACTTATAAAGCACTTTACAACTCTGTGCACCGTTCATTCACACCTCAATCATACTTGGTGGTGGTAAGCTCCTAATGTAGCCACAGCTGTCCTGGGGCAGTCTGACAGAAGCGTGGCTGCCAATTCGTGCCTACGGCCCCTCCGACCACCACCAACCACATTCACACTTAGGCAATGTGGGTTAAGTGTCTTGCCCAGGGACACAATGACAGCACACGCTCAGACGGGGACTCAAACCCGCGACCCTCCGGTTGCGAGGTGAGCACCTACCCACTGCAACACTGCCACAACTTCCTCATTTGATCTGTTATATAGTAGCTGAGATATGAAAGGACGGATGCTTAAAATATGTACATCAAATCTGATATTGTGCAGATTAAGGTTTGTGTGTGCAAGGGAAATGTATGTTACTCTAATATTCTGATTTTAGGGCAGTAATCTTTTGTTTGTCCGTGGCTCTTCCCGTCTACTGAAAGGCGTCAGTGAAGCACGTCGTCACTGAAGTTTCTGTGAAGCATCAGTCAGTCAGGGATAGGACAGGATGGGCCTCTGCCTTACATGCAGCTCTGCATAGAGCGCTGCTCCTAACCCACATGTGCTTGCATCTGTAGATATCAGCAAAAGCCAACACAGGAGCTGTGAAAAACTTATCAATGATCATTTCAAAAGCTGTTTGACAAGATTCTGTTCAAAAAATATTGATCCTGATCCACTTTGTGACAGCTCCCCTTCTGTAGTGCTGGGTACCCAGCTGTTAGGTCGTTCAGGGGTTTTACTATTTTCTAATCATGTTGACTTCATTGCCGGTAGTTCCCAGCAAAGTGAGGCGACTCCTCCTGATCTGACCTGCTTTCACGTCAGGACCATTTCCTGCTGTTCTGTTTGCTGCTATCTCTGCTGCACCACTCTGAGAAGCCTGAAGCCACAGGGTTGTGTTTGAGTGGGAAAACTTCACACACAAGGCCCAACGTGTTAGAGCCCAGCAACAGAGGTCACTGTGTGCGGCTCGGATCCTGTGTGACAGAACGGGGAACGACCCAGTGACAGACTCAGAGGCTTTCATGCAGAAATTTATTGCAGCTGGCTCCACATGAAGGGTAGGACATAAAGCACAAAGTACACTTACACTGTATCGTTCTCATGTGTTGATAGGACTGCTGCCCTTCAGCACTTCTGCAGTAAACTGCACTGCAGACATCCCCATTCATTGGCTCATATTTGGTTACACTGAGGTCAGCATTTAAGTAAAGACACACACACTTTCTCTTCTGCTGAGGACGTACAGACACATGCACGGGGACTTCGCTCAACCGAACATTTTCTTTGTCAGCATGCAAACAGCATTTGGGACATTTCCCAAAACGTGTTTCACAGCGTCACAGCTGTGGGCCATTAACTCTTTCACACTGTGTTGTGTTACTGTTTGTGTGCTTAGGGTTATAGCGCCACCTGCTGCTGTGACGGTGCTATTTGCATCGTGCGGACGGAGATATTTTTCCAACACAAACTTTGAGAAATCCACATTTTTGAAAAACACCCATGTTTGTGTGGACGTAGCCAAAGTTTTCTTAGCTCTGGATTTTCAAAGAGCAGTGTTTAGGGAGCTGATGAGGGGGCCACGTGTCCTCTAACGATCTGCTCGTTTTGGGGTTTATTTTGGTTGTTTTTGAAAGCTTAGCAGGCCGTGCTGGAACAATTCAATTCAATTCAATTTTATTTATATAGCACCAAATCACAACAGTCGCCTCAAGGCGCTTTGTATTGTGGGTAAAGACCCTACAATAATAACAGAGAAAACCCAACAGTCACAACGACCCCCTATAGGCAAGCATTTGGCAGTCATCTGTTGTGAGGGGAGAGAGACGGGACAAAAGACATGCTGCGGAAGAGAGCCAGAGATTAATAATAATGATTAAATACAGAGTGGGGTATAAACACAGAGTAAAAAGAGGTGAATGAAAAGAAACAGTGCACTGCAACAGTGCAACAGACGAGTTATTAACAAATTTATTAGCCCACCACCCACTGTGACATTTATGCCACAGCTGCCCTAAATTAACATTAATAATTACCTAAATCATTTTTAATGTTTCTGTAAAAGTTAATTATCAGTCTGTGCAAGCTCTTTAATCAAAATTATATTTTAATGCTAAAATATCATTGTTATCCATGAATTTTCTGTTTTACAACAAGGCTGAAAAAAAGTAGAGCACATTCTTTTTTTGATTAAAGCACAGAATTAATTATTTAATTGCATTCCTTCACAGAAAAATGACTTTTAGTGCCCGGCTTAAATTTGAGAGTAAAAATGTGAATTAATTTGCTTAATAAATCAATAACAATATCATTTTTGGTTTTAAAAACATTTCTGTTTTCCTGTTTTTATGATAATTTGTGAAGCACTGTTTTAAAGTTTTTTATCAGACCAGACGTGCAGCATACTTTGTACCACCAGGTGGTGCCAAAGCGCTCCCATTCTGGTATTAAGCCAAATGTTCACTCAGCAGCAGACTACCTCAAAGGGATGACATTATTATGCATCTGTTAGCAGAAATAACGGTAGTGTTATTGGACAGTATTTTTACACACATAATAATGTGAGTGCGTCACATCCACAGCCTGCTGATCCTCACTGTGATCCCTCAAGTCTCAAGACAAAGTTTTACTGATTAGTATTTGTGATATTTCCCCTTCTAACAAATATTCAAGGCAACAGGACACCAGGGAAGAGTGCAGCATGATGGGTAACCTCTGCTGGTCCTACATTTTCTGGATCATGACCTGGAATTTACCTACAGAGCCAGAAAGACAGAAGAAAGCACGGGTTAGTCGACACAAAAGGAAAAATCCCACATTTCCTTTTCAAAGGTTTTTGTTCATTCCGATGCAGGCTAAGCCAGGCAGCATGCAGTATTACAGAGTGAAACCTAATTCCCTATGAATGGACAGTCTTGGTGACAGTGGTGAGAAAAACAAACTCCCATCCACCCAGTTTGTTTCACTTAAACTTAAAAAACAATATTTGAGCTTAATTCAGCCATCAGAGCAGAGTCAATGTGCACATAAGCAACCATCACCTCACATCAGTTTGTGTGTAGAGGCTTAAAGAGTGCGGATGGTCCAACCAAGCAGCCAAAATACATTTCACTGTGCACTGTAATGTGTATAACTGTGCATGTGACCAATAAACCTCATCTTGACTCTGACAGACAACACTTAAAGGCATGCACGGTACGACCGACGGCCGCTGCTCCCTTTAGTGCTGGTGGATCCAGCCTGCTGGTGTTTTATATGCGGCGCCGGCTGGGACTTTTTTTGGTCCTCGCTCTTTGTGCTCAGTTTTTATTATTAGTTTTTATTAATTTCAGTTAACGAAAATGTTTCTTTGATTTCAGTTTTCGTTATTTCGTTCGTTTTCGTTAACTACAATAACCCTCCTCTGCACACGTCCAAACCACGTCAGCCTCTCTGACTTTGTCTCCAAAGCGCTCAGCCTGAGCTGACGGACTCGTTTCTCACCCTGTCCATTCTGGGTCGAAGATCTCAACATCTTCAGCTCGGCCTCCGGTCTTTGTGTCAGCGCCACCGTCTCCAAGTCATCCATCGCAGCAGGTCTCACTACCATCACTCTCGCTGCTCTCCTTCTGTCACAGATCACCCTTCAGACTCGTCTCCACCTGCTCCACCCTGCCTGCACTCTCTTCTTCACCTCTCTTGTGTACTGTCTGTTACTTTGGAAGGTTGGACCCAGGTATCTAAACTCATCCAGCTTCACTCCCTCTGCTGTTTTATCTCCTCTCACTCCAGGATTCTTTGCAAGTGGTTGAGAATTTCACTGGGTCGTTATTACCACAATTAACAAGTGGGAACAGCCATGAGCACTAGCTCACACCACCACTCTCACATACTTCTCTGCCACTCCCGACTTCTTCATGCATGAAGCTCCTTCTGACCTTCTCTGTAGTGCTCTTTGTCAGCATGAAGCCATCCTGCTGCTCACTGATCGCCCCTCTTCAACAGCTCCGTCCCACAGCTTCATGGTATGGCTCATTCACCTTACCCCTCTGCAGCTACTGCAGCTCTGCACATGAGCCGTGTTCTTGGAACTTCTTCATTCCTCAGCCATCCTCCATGATTGTGTTAAACAATCTGCCTCTCTCCTAGACATCTCCGCAGCTCCACATCTGGACCAACTGCCTCTTCATCCTCTTTATAGCTGCGCTCACTTTCTTCACACTAATCCTCTGCACTTCCTGATTCACTAAATGTTCTCCATCTGTCCTCCTCTCTTTCATTTTCATGCATCGGCTCCTCAAAGTACTCCTTCCATCTTCTCAGCACACACTAAACTCTTAATCACGCCAACCTGCTGCACATCCTTTCAGTCCTCTTCTCCTTCCTCAGTGCCCAGCCTCACAGCAATACGTAACTGAACGAAAGCAGGTCACATAACATA
>JAMQGT020014134.1:0-81365 GCA_024447675.2 Pterophyllum scalare
CCCACAATAACAACCTCATTGTCAAATTTGCTGACGACACCACAGTGGTCGGGCTCATCTCAGAGGGGAGATGAGGCAGCCTACAGAGAGGAGGTTCTGAAGTTGACAGCCTGGTGTTCAGAGAGCAACCTGGCACTGAACACCATGAAAACCAAAGAGATCATAATCGACTTCAGGAAACACTGGACTGACCCCGCCCCCCTCTACATCAACGGCAAGCGGTAGAAGGTCCACACTTAAAGGTTTCTTGGTGTCCTCATCTCTGCTGATACACATACATATATATCTCCAACACCCTTTGCCCAGTATGTTCACTATCACTCCTGTGCACATGTCCAAAACATCTCAGCCTTCCCTCTCTAGCTTTGTCTAAAAAACTCTGAACCTATTCATTTCTAATCCTGTCCATCCTGGTCCCTCCCAATGAAGATCTCAGCACTCTGAATCTCAGAACTCGGCCACCTCCAGCTTGGACCTGCAAAATCACCAACACTCTTCTCCACCCACTCCGTCCTTCACTCTCTTCTTCACCTCTGTTGTGCACTGTCTGCTGCTTTGGATGGTTGACCCCAGATATTTAAACTCATCTACCTTCACTATCTCTACTCCTCACAGCTTCACTGGTACAAGTCTCCCTCTCATTCACACGTGTATTCTGTCTTGCTTCTACTTTCATTCCTCTTCTCTCTAGTGCATACCTCCAGCTCTCCAGGCTCTCTTCCACCTGCTCCCACTACATAGCACAAAGTCATCTGCAAACATCATAGTCCACAGAGAGTCCTGCCTGATCTCATCTGTCACCCTTTCCATCATCACTGCAAACAAGGGGCTCAGAGCAGATCCCCACCTCAAACCCACCTGTCACTCCAACCACACACTTCATCAGTGTCACTCTGTCCTCATACATGTCTTGCGCTGCCCTCACATACTTCTCTGCCACTCCTAACTTCCTCATGCAGGACCACAGTTCCTCTCGTGGCACCCTATCATCAGTGAAGCTCCTTCTGACCTGAGAGAGGGGGGGGGGGGGAGAGAGAGAGAGAGAGAGAGAGAGAGAGAGAGAGAGAGAGAGAGAGAGAGAGAGAGTGAGAGAGAGAGAGAGATAGATGAGAGATGACTGAACCAGATATAGTGATGAGATTATCCCTGGAGAGGTCTACACACCTTCAGGTTTCTTGGTGTCCTCACCTCTGCTGATCTCTCTTGGTCAGATAACATCACAGCTATTATAAAGAAGGCTCAGCAACCACTTTACTTCCTGAGGGTCCTCAGGAAGAACAACTTGGACTCAAACCTGCTGCTGACCTACTACCTATCATCCATTGAGAGCCTGCTGGCATACTGTATCACAGTATGGTACGGCAGCTGCACTGAGGCAGACAGGGTGAGGCTTCAGAGGGTAGTCAAGACAGCACAAAGAATCGCTCGCTGCCCTCTCCCCTCCCTGATGGACATCTACACCTCCCGCTGCATCAGCAGAGCCAAAAACATCATCAAGGACAGCTCAGACCCTGGCTTTGAACTGTTTGACCTGTTGCCCTCTGGCAGGAGCTACAGGTGCATCAAAGCCAGAACAAACAAACTCAAGAACAGTTTCTTCGCCAGAGCAATCACCACCCTGAACTCTCACACTCACCATCTCTAACTGTACAATACCCACATCTCTGTGCAATATTATATTATATTATTCATACTGAACAATATCTATCACTCCTATATTGTGTAATATCCACTATTCATTCACCGAGTGCAATACTCACCATTTTCATTATATTATATATATATATATATATATATATATATATATATATATATATATATATACATACACACTTACACACACACACACTTATTTTATTTTTTACAACATATATATTTTTATAATTTGATTTTCTGTATATTTTAGAAGTTCTAATTTATATTTTACATTTTATAAAGTTTGACTTTCTGTTGCACGGCACTGAAAAGGAGTGGCCCTCCAATCTCACTGTACATCCTGTATAATGACAATAAAGGCATTCTATTCTATTCTATTATACCTGTGCAACAAGTCCAGTCATGAAATTTCCACAGTCAGCTGTTAGTGGTATTATAACAAAGTGGAAGCGATTAGGAACAACAGCAACTCAGCAATGAAGTGGTGGGCCACATAAAATCAGTGGGGTCAGCAGATATTGAGGAGCATTGTAAACAGAGGTCGCCAACATTCTGCAGCCAATCACCACAGACCTCCAAACTTCATGTAGCCTTCAAATTAGCTCAAGAACAGTGCACAGAGAGCTTCATGGAATGGGTTTCCATGGCCAAGCAGCT
This sequence comes from Pterophyllum scalare, assembly GCA_024447675.2. NCBI lineage: Eukaryota > Metazoa > Chordata > Actinopteri > Cichliformes > Cichlidae > Pterophyllum > Pterophyllum scalare. The sequence continues at coordinate 2,314 of JAMQGT020014134.1, forward strand.
GTATCCAAGCTTTACATTAACAAGCACAATGCAAAGCGTTGGTTGCAGTGGTGTAAAGCACGCCACCACTGGACTCTAGAGCAGTGGAGACGTGTTCTCTGAAGTGACAAAGCATGCTTATTTGTCTGGCAATTTGATGATGAGTCTGGGTTTGGTGGTTGCTAGGAGAACAGTACCTGTCTGACTGCATTGTGCCAAGTGTAAAGTTTGGTGGAGGGGGGATTATGGTGTGGGGTTGTTTTCAGGAGTTGGACTCAGTCCTTTAGTTCCACTGAAAGGAACTCTTAATGCCTCAGCAAATCAATTTCATGCTCCCAACTTTGTGGGAACAGTTTGGGGATGGCCTCTTCCTGTTCCAACATGACTGCACACCAGTGCACAAAGCAGGTCCATAAAGACATGAATGAGCCAGTTTGGTGTGGAAGAACTTGACTGGCCTGCACAGAGTCCTGACCTCAACCTGACCTTTGGGATGAATTACAGCGGAGACTGTGAGTCAGGCCTTCTCGTCAAACATCAGTGTCTGACCTCACAAGTACACTGCTGGAAGAATGGTCAACGATTCCCATCAACGCAATCTTAAACCTTGTTGTTCACAAGGTTATTCCCAGAGGAGTTGAAGCTGTTATAGCTGCAAAGAGTGGGCCGACATCATATTAAACACTATGGATTAAGAATGGGATGTTCATATGTGTGAAGGCAGACAAGCGAATGCTTTTGGCAATATAGTGTATTTGCTGCCCTGTATTACAGAGGACACAATAAATTGGAACATATTTGGCTTTTGTCAAGACAGTGTATGGGAAAGAGTGCGTGGATGTCCACATACCCTCCCCTTTGCTGGGACAGAGATGACCCCCACAGCTACTTTGCTTGAAGGGCCCCAAATGTACATGCTTCCTCCAAGTCAAACACAGTATATTAGCAACATCTAGGTGTTTTTTCAGTGTAAACAGCGGTCCACGGCTGAGTCTGCAAAGGAGTATAATCCTGGTATAGGTATATAGGTCAGATCCCACTAACAGCACAACTCCATTACCTCTACCATCCCCTCCCCCTTCTTCTGGCTTTCTAGTAAAGTATGCTGAGTTGAACAGTTTCACTAATCCCTTCAAGTACAACTAGAGCTACACTTTCCAGAAGAATCTAGGCCACACAGCAACGTCTGGTATTGATGCTCTTTTACTGCATTAAAAAAGACTAGGCTCAAGGCTAAAAGACAGACAAACCATCACCTTCATGAGTGCTTCACACCTAATAATGTGTGCTGCCCATGTTATTCAATTTTCTTTCAGTTTCTCATAGCCTAAACACTGGAAAATCAACACAGATTTGAGCTCCAATGACATCACAAAAAATTATACCATGGCATCCTCTGGGTCTGCTACATGTTGTGTGTGTAAACCACCAGGGTGCCTGCACAGACCTGTCAGAACATTGTTAATGAGTCCCCTGTGAAAAGCTCCTGTCACATTTTCGTTTGCATTTACTTTTAAAGACATGTTAATGGCTCCAAGTAACTTTCTATACAATTTATACAATTACTGAAAAGACATTTCAGCTATTTCATAAATTGAGAAATTGAGAGAAGATAACTACAGAGCAAACTGAGCCCAATCCTGCCACAATCTTGACAGAAGGAGAAGAACAAATGACCAGAATGGCAGCACAAATATCATTCCCATTTTAATTGATGGCAATCTTTAGTATGATGTAACATAGTACTGGGGAAAAAAAAAAAACTTGATGAGTATGATGTATGACTACGAACACGATGAATATTCTACTGTGGCATTTGATATTTCCACCTAACAATTACTAGCTAACTATCATACATTTTTTGTGTCAATTATTAATTAACCACTAAACTGACAAACTAAGCATACATTACCATCACAAGCAAATATTAGATATCCTAAACAGGAATCAATGTAGACAGGCTTTGAAAAGTAGCTCAGTTTTCTTTATGCTTAGATTATTTTAACAATTACATTTAGTTGCTTATATTTTACCTTCAATCTACAGCTAATAAACCCTAAAAATGATAAACACAATACAAAAGACTGGCATGTATGACTGTAAACATATTTTGGAAAGTGCAAAAAATAAATAATTTAATTTAATTAAGAAGTATTTTGAACAAGCAGACATTTGAGACAAAGGTAATTTGCCCCTGTATCAATTCTAGCTTTTTCAATCATTTACTCAACACAAAACATCTATAGATGGAGCAGCCATCTGTGGAGACTGCAGTACCAAAAGCCAGTATTGTCTGCTTTTGCACTAAGACCTTTGTGTAGGTGTTTTACCCGTCAGTCTCCGACAATAGCTTACAGAACTCTTCGTCTCTACTGATCCTTCTTGAAGACTTCCTTCAGTTACAAGATGTCTCAAGAGGGTTTTTTGTAAGTACATCCTGGTCATTTAAAATCCCCACACATTTCAGCATTTGCAAATCTTATGACTGCCCAGCATGGGACAAAGTGAAATAACCCCACAAACATCACACTGAGGACCTAACTTTGCTGGGGATTGTGGAAGATAAACATTTCCAATTCAAAAAGGATGGTAGCTGTTTTAAAGAAGATGGAAATGCTGTTCTATTCAGCCTGAGTTTCCTTTAATAAGGACAGAAGGCAGTAAAGCCCCGTCCCACTAAATCATGGATTTAGGTGTTAGCGCACTGCATCAAGAAGCCTGACCTTACCATTAAGCACACAATAAGATTCCCCCTCTGCTTTTCTATAGACTGTGCAGGGAAAGTTAAACATATAGGTACAAACAGTAATATTTCTAATCTCGTCATGTTTTTCAGTGGTCCATTTCATCTTTTCTGATAAACAAATACACTTCAGTTCTAATTAATCTGGTGTCTTTTTCTATCACTGATTCAGCTTTCTTTCTAATATCAACCACTCTGCTGCTACTAGACTTATCCATGTTTGTGATTTGGCACATGCTGCTATTGTCACCACTTTCATGTAAATGTGCTTGAAGCTAGATCGGGAAACCCTGAGTTAACTTGTCCAATTGGTAACCACCTTTGTGTGACTACTCAGCCCAACTGGTGGCGTTAAATGGTGAATGGACTGGTACTTAAAATAGCACCTTCCTACTCTGAGCACTCAAAGCACTTTTTACCACAAGCTTGATTCACACATTTCTACAGCAATTTTCCTGCATGCCTTTAATCGCTTTATATTCAGTTTACAGACTGATGTCCCAACACTTTCCTTCCAAATTTGATGCGATAATTCAGAATTAATTTTTATGCCAATGATGGCAAGATGTCCTGAGGGGTGCACTACAAAGAAAGATTAATGGCTTAAAAAGTTGTGTCAAGCTTAAAGTCAGAGTTTTCTGTGTCACAAAAGTAGCTTTCATTTTACCTGGTTAAATGACCGTGGTATCTTGTATTGAACACATAACCTGGTTGGAAGGAGGTTACATTCAGAGTTTTGGTTTAAAATCAGCTGGAAGCACCACGTTTTCACAGATTCTTTTATTTACAGCATGTTTTAAGTGCAACATAGATTCTCTGCTGGCAGAATATGGTTTATATATGCAAGCTGTTAAGCCCACCTTACTAATACCACTGAATGAAGCACAAACTGCATCACACTGCCATAGGAATGTGTGTGTATTAATGCAGAAAATGTATAAATATTGTTATACTTGATTCTAATCTGCTGCTAAATCTCGTTTACTCTGGTGGAACCTCATTTACACCAAGAATACCTGATCAATCAATCACATTAATTTCACTTTGATCTGCCAGTAAATTAGAGCTATTTTCATAACTCTCTTACCAAGCTGTGGGACAGTAAGCTTGCATTTTTAAATGCATCTATTTTAATGTTTCAGAGCTCTAATATGCAGCCATCACATTAGACATAAACAGCAGCACTGAGAGCACACTCAGCAATAAAACAAATACCTCAACTTAAAATGTTTACTTTACCGCTCTGTGCCCCAAATCACCAGATTAACAGTTTTCTGCAGCATTAGCTCATTTTCTTACAGAAGAGTTTAATTAGGGCTCTGTAATTAATCAAATTTCAATTTTGGCTCCAAACAATCACAAAAACAGTGTAACTGGCAAAAAGTGATTATTATTAGAATTATTTTGACATATTACACACTACAAGTATTCTCTCAGCCCTGATTTATGCTGCAGCACTGAGTCTTTGGGGGCCAACAACATAACTATATAAGTGGCCAGCGACATCGCTTTTATGCATGTGCAGGTGCATTACATGTTAAATACACATAATCACCAAGCAGGAAATTGACAACACAGCCTGACGTGCAGCTCCCAAGAAATGTAACTACAGGTCATGTCGATTCTGATTGGCCTGTTGAGTATGGTCGGTTCCTCCTGTGCATTTCTGGCTACTTTTATGCCACAGTTTTTTAATGTATCAGTGAGAGAATATCAATTATCATCTCAATATAAGGAATAATAATCATAGCATCAATATAAGGACTCACAAATGTCAAATTGCTAAAATTATCGGAGTGGCCGTGAGGGAATCAACAAAGAAGTGGAAAAACTAGAGCGACAAATATGTTCACACCCGGAAAACAGCTGACCACACAGATCAAGGTCCCAAGAGGGAAAAAGTCCCAGTATTTTATTTGTTTCTATTGGCCGGCAGCGCCTGGAAAACACCGGGCCATGACTGCACAGTAATTAACACACACATAAACACGGATTTGCTACACGGTGGTAGGGCTGGGTGATATATCGAGTTTTTAAGAAATATCGATATATTTTCATACACGATATAAGATGAGACAATATCGTTTATATCAATATAGTCGTATTACAATCATACTTGTTTGTCTCTGCACAACGTCACACTGCCCCTCCTCTCTCCCTCACCGCTTCACCCGTAAATCATGCAGGAAGCGACAGCATGGCAGTGTCGCCAACTTAGCAACTTTGTTGCTAGATTTAGTTTTTGACTCATGACAAATGTAGCAAAAGTATTGCCAAAAGTATCCACTCACCCATCCAAATGATTGAATTCAGGTGTTCCAATTGCTTCCATGACCACAGGTGTATAAACCAAGCACCTAGCCATGCAGACTGCTTCTACAAACATTAGTGAAAGAATGGGTCGCTCTCAGGAGCTCAGTGAATTCCAGTGTGGTACCGTGATAGGATGCCACCTGTGCAACAAGTCCAGTCATGAAATTTCCTCACTACTAAATATTCCACAGCACAATGCAAAACTCTGGATGCAGTGGTGTAAAACACGCCACCACTGGGCTCTAGAGCAGTGGAGAGGTGTTCTCTGGAGTGATTAATCACACTTCTCTGTCTGGCAATCTGATGGGTGAGTCTGGGTTTGGCAGTTGCCAGGAGAACAGTACCTGTCTGACTGCACTGTGCGAAGCAGTTGTTTCCAGGAGCTGGGCTCAGCCACTTAGTTTCACTGAAAGGAACTCTTACTGCTTCAGCATACCAAGACATTTTGGGCAATTTCATCCTCCCAACTTTGTGGGAACAGTTTGGGGATGGCCCCTTCCTGTTCCAACATGACTGCACACCAACGCACAAAGCAGCTCCATAAAGATGTGGATGAGCGAGTTTGGTGTGGAAGAACTTGACTGGCCTGCACAGAGTCCTGACCTCAACAAAACAGAACACCTTACAATTAGAGCGGAGATTGTGAGCCAGGCTTTCTCGTCCAACGTCACAAATGCACGTCTGGAAGAATGATCAAAAATTCCCATAAAGACACTTCTAAACCTTGTGGAAAGCCTTCCCAGTAGAGTTGAAGCTGTTATAGCTGCAAAGGGTGGGCCAACATCATACCAAACCCTATGGATTAAGAATGGGATGTCACTCAAGTACATATGCATGTGAAGGCAGACGAGCAAATACTTTTGCCAATATAGTATACAGCCAAAGCTACTTTCAGCTGCTCCACAAGAGGTCACCTCAGCATTTAGCACCACGTTTGATTTGGCTGTTTTACACCAGATGCTCTTCCTGACACAGCCAGAAGGAGATTTGTGTCCTCTGCTGGAATTAAACCAGCAACCTTTCCCTTGCCAAGCAAATGTGTTAACCGCTACATTGCAGAACCACTGCAGACCTTGACAGATCACTGTCAATACGATCCTTCTCACTGTCAACAATAACAACTGTCTAATTCTCTCTCTTTTTTTTGTCTATTTGATTTAATCAATAAATTGCCTTTAGCCATTTTGGGACATGTTAATCATGAAATCTTGAAAAAAGAAAAAAGGTTCACAAGCACAAACAAAAGAAAAACAAATGGCATGGAACTACAGACCTCCTGACCTAAAATTCACCCCCTACAGGCACACATCAAATAAATAATAGACTGTGGGCATCTGTTTTTACACTATGCAAAGTTGCATGATATAACCACATTCATGCTTACTACATAAGCACAAGACTAAGCCAAACAGTGATCTCCAGTATTGGCTACGTGACTCTGGTGGATTTACACACGTTCAGAATAAAGTCTATCATCACCAAACAAAGAGGTTTAACAACATTCAATATTACAAAACCATACAGCAATCACTCAGCTGGTCTCATATCTGCTTTTTAGTCATGGGAGGTACAAAGTTTTTCAAAGATTTGGCCCAGCTCCCTTAGAAGAGCTGCCTCTTCATTTAATATCCCTCAGAGCCTTCTATTTTAGCAGTTATGAATAGTTTGTGTGTTGGTAAGCAATTTTTTATTCAGCATTTTCATAAAAGTTTTTTTTATTACCCCCCCCCCAAAAGAGATTACCGTTTAACATTTTAATCCAAACTTGAATAGTTGAATACAGAACTACAGCAACCAAATCAATCAAATAAAGGCCGCTTGCATTAAAATCCGACTCCCAGTGTGTCTGTGTACCTGGCCTGTACCACTACACCGCTGTCTTCCGAGCAACCTGCCCCCACCCCCGTCCAACCCCCTTTGCTTTTTTTTCACACCTTTGCATGTGATTGGCCGCGTCATGTGCTTATCAAGCTAAAGTCCCGCCCTTGCCTACAGGTATTCTCCGCAGAGTTGACCAGGAGCGGCTGCGGACTCGGCTCTCCCCGGCGCCAGTCGGTTCTTCTCGTTCGCTACAAAGACTCGGCTCGTGGAGCTGCTCGTTCGTGAACGGCACATCACTCCTGCTTTTTATCTTGCAGCCTAGCCTTACTGATAGTGACAGGAGGTTCGACAAAGAAGAAAATCACCTCTCAGCTACCTGAGCAAATCACAGCTTCGTGCTATGCCACTGTTGCTACCAGAGCAAGCGAATTCGGCACTGAATAACCAAACAAGTAAGCCCCAATATGAGGACTCATTTCAGCCGCCAGGCCGTCATTCAGTAAGCTACCTGCTCCATTAGCACAGGAGCAGCTTAGTCAATGGAAACAGCAACTGTATCGCTCAGTGAGCAGGGACCCCAGCAGCTTAGCTTTAGCAGCTAAGCTTGTTGTCCTACTCAGCAGCAGCCGTCCTGCTAATGCTGATTGTAGCAGCCGTTGTCTAGCTCACTGCTCCATGTCTAACATTTGCAGAGCGTAACTAATAAAAGAGCAAAAAGGATACAGTTTGAAGCCCTTCAAGATTTCCTTGGCCCTGTCTTCGTCTGAAGACATTTCCGTTTGTTTTCGTTCTTTACAGATTACTGGAAATCCTGCTGTTCACTGTAGTGTAAACTAGTTAGCTAACTACGCTGCCCGTCAGCACTAGCCTGGAATAGCGGACACTACAAGCCGCACTGCGGGCTAAAGCTGATCCGATAATGGAATCAGCTAAATATACCCAGCTAGCAAACAGGCAGCAGGTAGTCTAACCAATCAGAAGCGACGGTAACTCCTACCAGCCAATGACAGGAGAATGGAGAGCAAAGGTGGGACCAAAGCGGATAGCGACGTGTCACCAATGGCAACGCCACACACACAGCATTGCATCATGGTTGCGCTGTCCTTCTGCTACTATTACTACTGTCACAGTTTAAGAAGCGCACTGCAACGCAGAGGAAACCTCTCTAGATCCAACCACAACCTCACCACATACAACACTGTGCAAAAGTCTTCAGCAACCTTTGTGTCTCTATCATTTCCATGGAACATAGGAGCAGGAATTACTGAACAAAGAAAAAACACAACAAAAACAGTTTATTTGTTGTGACCTCCTTTATTCACACAGCCTGAGCTCTGAGGCACCTTTCTGTCATTTCTTTAAACAGTCTGCAGGAACAGTTCTCCCGGCCTCTTGAAGGACATTGCTGCTCTTGGATGTTGCTGCTTTCATTCTGTCAGAATCCCACACTGCTGTTGCTGTCCAGGCTCAGGGGATGCAAATACATGGCTGACAGTGTTTCACGGTTTTGTTTTTTTACTGTATTAGCAGTGTGCTTGTGTTTCATTGTCATGCTGAAAAATGAAACTGTTATCAGACACTCTGACACTTTTCTGCATTCATAATTGTATTAGTTTTGACACCACTCACTGAAATGCAGCCCAAACCACAACAGAGCCTCCACCTGTTTCACAGATTGCTGCAGACAAATTTTCAAACAAAAAATATCAAATATGGATTTATCACTTCTTAAGACCTTCTTCCAGTGGGTCAGTGCAGTTCTAATGCTTCTTATGCTTTGGCATACCTCAAAATGGCTTCCTGACAGTTGCCCTTCCACTGAAATCATTTCCGATGAGTGGTCAGTGAACAGTAACAGATCAGCTGAAGGTCCAGATCCATCTCTGTCAGGTTTTTGCTGCATTCTTTTTTTTTTTTACTACTTCTTAAAGCACACCTTTCAGATACTGTTCATTTGCTGTAGATTTCAGTTTGTTTTTTAGACCTCTCACTTCTTTGGTCCTTCACTTGTCTAGTTTCATCAAATATTTTTAAAGACTCACTATTTACGTGCTCCGTTTCTACACAGTGTCTGTGCTGCAGTTATCTTCTAGGGTAGGCACAGTAGGCCAAGCTACACAGGAAGTCTGGCACAGTGTGCCGTGTATATTTTGAAGCAACACTGAATTCAGAGTTTTCTAAAAACAAAACAATGGTGTTGAGGACTGAGTTTGTACCAACACAAATCAATCTGATGGATGCTGACAAAGCAAAAACAAAAGCAGAAAAGACGACAAGGCTAGAATTTGTAGTTTCATGTTTTATTAAATGAAATTTACTCTTTCTTGGCAGCAGCCTTTCTCATGGCAGCGAGTACGTTGCTCAGCTCCTCCCTCTTTCTCTTGGCCCGAATGTGAGTGCCAATCTGTGAAGGGGGGCAGAAAGCAGTATGAGAACGGCTCACTTCAGTGCATTCTCTGATGTGGAGTCAGTGCAAGACATGTACAACACCAGATTACAAAAGGGTCGAAACCCTCGTAAAATCTACATCACACTACAGATGGTTCAGTATCCAACTAAATCACTGCCATCGCAAGCATCTTTTTTCAATTCTAGCTAACAAGAGAGTGCACAACTCCAATCCCCCCCCCCAAAAAAAGGAACGCTGTATAAAACAGTGAATAATAAAAATGCAATGGTGTGAAAATCTCAGACCCATATTTTATTCACAATAAAGACAAATCAAACCTTTAAACTGAGAAAATTTAACATTTCAAGAAAAATATGAACAAATTTTGAATTTTATGGCAGCAACACATCAAAAGCCGGGACAGGGTCATGTCCCTGAAAGACATCATCTGGTCTAAAACCTGGATATACCTTTCAGCATTGATGGAGCCTTTCTAGATCTGCAGCTGCCAACTCCACTGACAGCATGCACCCCAATACCACCATGCAGGCTCTTGAACTGAGCACTGCTAAGCAGGATGCTTCCTCTCGTTAATCTGGGGGACGGAGTGTCCGTGTTTTCCAAAAAGAAATGTTAATTTTTGATTCATCTGACCTCAAAACAGTTCTCCGCTTTGCACCAGCCCATTTTAAATGAGCTTTGGCCCGGAGAAGACAGCAGTGTTTCTGGATCACGTTCTTTGCCTGATGGAACTTGAACCTGCATCTGTGGATGGCAAGGTGAGCTGTGCTCACAGACACCGACTTTGGCCTGTTTTTAATGTTATGCTGCCCGAGGGCCTGAAGATCACAGGAATCTGATAGTGATCTTTGTCTTTGTCCCTTGTGCAGATTTCTCCAGATTCTCAGAATCCTTTGATATTATGTACAATGGACGATATTCAAAGTCTTTGCAATTTTACATTGAGGAACATTATTCTGAAATTGTTACACAATTTGTAGATGCAGTTTTTTTTGCTGATCGGTGAACCTCTGTCTCTGTTTATACTCAGTTGTGTTACTAACCTGTTGTCTAAGCACTTGCGCAACATTCCTCCAGCTGTTTTTTTCTGTATAACATACTTTGCAGACTAATGCCCCGCAACCACCACCACCTTTCTAAGATGTGTTGCTGCCATTAAATTCAAAATGAGATTTTTTCTTAAAATGCCACATTTTTTCAGTTTAAATATTTGATATATTTTTATATTTGTGTTTGTAACTGCGTAAACACCACTGTGGTTGTAGTGTGGTTTGTGCAGCCATGCACCTTTAATACAAACTCACCCTCTTCTTGATAAACTTGAGGGCTCTCTTGTCCTTGGACACTTTGAGCAGCTCCATGGCTCGCCTCTCATACGGAGCGAAACCGCACACTTCACGGATCATGTCCCGGACAAACTTGGTGTGTTTGGTAAGACGCTGGATGGTAAAGACACAGGAAAATCGTAAGTCAACCCATTTAACACGATTCACTTTATTTGGACAGAATGTGATCGACATTTCATTTTTGGATCCCTGAAAAACTGTTTAATTGTAAATGGACTAGTACAGCACTTTTCTATCTCTACCTGAGCACTTAAAGCGCTTCATACAACATGTGTGCATTTACCCATTCTCACACATTCATACAAGCACTGTTTTCTATTTCAAAGTGCTTTCTATCTAACATTCACACACATTCATACTCGGACGGTTGCATCAGAGAGCACCTTGGGGTTCAGTATCTTGCCTAAGGATACTTTAGGATGCAGACTGGAGCAGCCAGGAATCAAACCACCAACCTTCTGATTAGTAGGTGACCTGGTCTAACTCCTGAGCCACAGCCACCACGTAGACTGATTTAACCTACATGTTTAATCTAAAACTTTAGGCCAGACCAGTCAGTGGAGTATGTAAACAAACAGCAGTCTCACATATGGTCACATTTATCTCACACTTGTTCATCTGAGCTGATGTTAGTACTGCTGTGTAACACAGGCAGGTAAGAATGATGGAGGGATTTATGGCTGTGGAACCGTGTACTTTCTGGTTATTAGTTTTTCCATTTTCAAAACAGATATTAAAAATAAAAAACTGATTTTTTTCCCTACTCCAAATCCATATAATCTAAAATGAGTTATTTCATTTTTCCCCTCTGAAATCATAATATAAATTCACAAAGAATAGGTAACAAAGTCTTCTTATTTTTCTCAAACTGGAAGTTTTTTGGGTTTTTTTCCCTCCTTCAAAACTGGAAGTTTAACACCATCATCAAGGCAACTCAAGGAGCGTAAATACAAATCGCTCACTCTGATTTGATGCTTGCTCTTGTCTGTTTACAGTTTTCAGAGCTGTTAGTTAGGATGGCTTTAGAACCACTTTCTGAAGTAACTGTAGGCATGGCAAGAAGGGGACTGTCCTCTACAGCAATACCTGCAGTTATTTCTCATCGTTATGAGCATCGGGAGATTTAGCATAGACAATGGCTTAAAGGGACTCTCTGATGCACATCTGCAGGTGGAGGTGTTAAAAGCCTTTGCCGTTTGGAAAAACAACATACTGTCACAGTAACTTTGCAGTAACTTTATAGTCATCGATGGGAAAGTTTCTCTGATGCCACAAAGAAACATATTTCCGGTTTGAGAAAAATACAAAGCTGCACCGTTTTTCCATATCCTTTACTTGGCAAATTTGTGTTTTGATTTCAAAGGGAAAAGAAATAAAATTAATTCTACGTTATATGCTTTGGAGTATGAAATGAAAATTTTAAAAAAAAAAATCATTTTTTTAATATTCATTTTGAAAACAAAAAAGAATGACCTGTGACAGATATTGTCTGTTTTTAAAACACAAACAAATGAACAAGCAATACATGGAGCCTGTGGGACCAACTGAATTCAAAGCAGCTAGTAAGAAAAGAAAAAAAGTGTAAAGCTATGAACTCAAGTGTCTAAAGTAACTCAGCAGCAGATACTCACCCCACGCCGGCGGCTGTGCTTGGGAGCAGTTACATTTTTGGTGACTGGGTGACCTTTGTTAAGGCCGACAGCCATAGGATAACGAATAGCCATGTCTGTGGAAGACCACACACACACACACACAATGAGACAAGTGCAAACCATGAAACAACCACCAAGACAGAGTAGACATTTTGGTACACAACAGCAGGAAAACCTAACTGACAATACGGTCTTCTCTCTCAGCCTCATTTTGTGCCTTTGTCCTCCTGCCTCACCTGCATCCTTCCACCAACGCCCTTTCCTCCTACTCCGTTGTGCAATTATGTTAATGTATTTACAATTCGTAAGTTGTCATAAGGACCATTATGATCATCTGACAGAGTATGAAAGATAGCTCTAATAAAACAGAGATTGTTACTTCCATCACTTTTCAGCATTTTACTGCACAGGCCAGCTGTGGCTCTGGAGGAGGTGGTAGTGATCTGTGCGTGTGTGAGACAAAGAATAAGGTGATGTAGGAATGTGTGTGTGGATGGGTGAAGGTGGCTTAGAGCTGCTGTTACATAAACACGAGTCCATTTACCTCAGTTTACCTTGGACAGGCTAGGTGCAGCTCCAATATCTGAATGCAAGAATGTTTGCGGGAGATATTGTTCTATAAACTGTCGGTCTGTCCTTCAGGTTCCAGCATGAACTTCATCTGGACTCAAACATTCCTTACACTGACAACAGACCTTAAACAAATTCAACCAGCAGGACCCGGCAGCTCAGAGCAGAGCTCAGCCATCAGCGTCTGTCACTCAGCACAACAACCGAGTGAAATCATAGCCATTACTACACTGCGACTGGCGTATAGCTTTATCCACCAACTACTATAGTGAAGAAAAAAAACGGCAACCGGCTTCCTCATGTCCGAGGCCCGGGATGCGGCGCAGCGCGGCGGGCTTGCACAGCTCACCAAGTGCTCCTAGCAGTGTAACTGTGGGCCTCTCAGTGTGCCCGCAACTCTGCTTGTTGCTTCATTTTCTCACTTTAATCAACTTGGACGCATTTCGAGACCTAATTAGCTGCTACACAATCGCGGACACCGCCGACCAGGCTCCGCATTTTCATCACTTTCATAAAGCGTTGCGTTACAATACTGTACAGACACGTACGGCAGAGCTGGTAGTTACTAACAATGTTAGCGAAACTGCCCAAACTCGATGGATGGCAAAGATTAAAAGCGGCTTTCTGCTTAAAGATCTCTCTGTGAAACCCCTACCTGCCGTCTGTGATGGCGGTCAAACCGGAAGGACTGTCGGTGGACCGAAGCAGGGGAATGAAAGATTCGACCCGGAAGACGCGTCTGTGACACTGGGACACAGCGCCCCTGCCGGCCTGGCAGAGGCAGTGTTTTCATTTTTAATGGGGTTTTCTCGTGTCAGTCATCTGAGCATCCTCGCCACCTCTGTCCTATGTCTTCCTGCCTGTGACCTAGAAACCCGTCTGAGTACACCATGTTGGAGGAGGTCTGAATTCCTAAAATGCATCTGGAGGACAGTGGATGGAGGAGGAGGAGGCTCGTCGCAGGAGGATGTACAGATCTATCCTCTGTAAAAGTGTTTTCAACCTTCAACAAGCGGTTTGGCACACAGCTGGAACATATACAGGATGGTGGGAGAAGGACTCACATCTCGTTATAGTTATGTATCTTGCCACATTGTTGTGACTTTAATGAGCCCTGTTACATCATAGAAGGCAGCAGCAGGTGAGAGAAGCCTTCTGGTACACTGAAAAAAAAATATCCATAAAAACACAATATAATGTATAATTTTTAAAATTAGGGAATTTTTTGTACTAATTTTTTACAGGTGTTTTCCCATATTTTTTAATCAGACATTGAATTTTACCATTTACCTTTTAGAAACAACTAAAACAGGGAGATGCAGACAGGAACTTTACAGAATGAATAACACTGAAGGACTACACAGAGAGAACACTGATGGAACAACTTTATTGATCACACTAGGGGAAATTGACTTGTCCAACAGCAGGGTATTTCAAGCAATCTACAGAAGAATTTACAGAAAATAGAGATGATGCTTAAAAAAAAACACTGCAAAGGAATGGCAATATAAATAAAAATAAAGAATAAAATTAAAAAGTCTAAAAATTAGCCCTGCGACAGGCTGGCGATCTGTACAGGGCGTACCCTGCCTCTCGCCCTATGACAGCTGGGATAGGCTCCAGTCCCCCCCCCTTGGTGCCTGCACCCCAACACACCACAGTAATGAAGATGGTGCTTGTAACAGCAGACTCATAGAACATCTGGAGCATCTTATCGCAGACCTTGGATGATCTGAGTGTTCTCGGGAAGTAAAGGCATCTCAGACCGTTCTTGAACTGCCTCCATGTGGGTAGACCACTCCAGTTTATTGTCCAGCAGTACCCCGAGGTAATTATAGCTGGGCACTGTCTCCAAAGATGCAGACAGGCAAGAGTGGTGGGTTTTTTTTCTTTCTGAAGTCCACCACCATTTCTTTTGTCTTCTCCTATCGTCCTGTCAACCCTCATTCCACTATGGCTGTGTGATCTAGGACCAGTCTCTCCATGACCTTCATGATGTGTGAGGTCAGTGCTATTGGTCTGTAATCATTCAGTGCCACCAGATGTCTCTTCTTGGGCACTGGGACCAGACAAGATGTTTAAAATAGCACTGGGACTCGCTGGACTTTCAGGCTCATGTTGAAGAGGTACTGAAGAACTCCACACAGCACCAAGGGACTGATGTTGTCTGGTCCAGTGACCTTTCTTTGGTTGAGCATCTTCACTTTCCTCATTACCTGGTCTGCTGTGATGTATAGTACTCGTGAAGGCTTGGGAGATCTCATGTTTTGGAATAATTATTTAAATGAACTGAATTTGAGGTCTTCTTAATAAAGAAATTTCATTTAAAATACTGCATAGATACGACCCATAGATGGGTATAGATGGTTTGGTGTCTGTGGTGAGTGTCAGAGAGGAGGTGGTGGGTGATGGTGAGCTGTCAGTGGGATCAGGTGAGAGGTGAGGGACTGTAGGTTAGGTGAGACATAGTTAGCATTTCTCAGTGGGTTAGTTGTTGTGCTGCAGCTGGGGGAGGGGGAGCTGGAGTCAAACCTGTTGAAAAGCTGGTTTTACTCGTTTGCACTTTGTGTATTCCCTTCTACCTCCCTCCATAAACTTTGTACTTTTTATGCGGCTCTTAAAAGGTCCCTGCAAAGTCTCATGTTGTGACACAGATGATGAAAGCTGATGGTGACAGTAAACAAGACAGTGTTTTTGTTTGTTTGTTTTAACAGTTTAAATTAAATGTTACACTGGTTGGCCTTATAAGGTCTGTTTGTCATTGTCAGAAGACTCATGTCAGTTGTTTTAGAAATGTGCTTATGTCGAAACGTTCTGGTTTAATCTGTCAGTATGTAGATGACAAAGATGAATTATACATTGTTTTGCTTTGTTGACAATACTGACTCACGTAGTGACCATTTTTTTCATTTTGAATCTACTCGTAATCTATGGGAAATTCTTCATTCGGTGTCCAGGAGTCATTCTTTTCTGAAGTGTTCAAATATTTGGTGTCCAGGACACGGTGAGCACATGGACTGTGGTTGCACCATGAGTTTTTAAAACTATGTTTAAACCTGTGCTGCATATTAAGAGTGGACAAGGATGCTCATCGCTTAACAAGCCCAGATGCTGCCCTGCCACATGTTCCATAGCTGAAACAGTGAAGATGGTGCTGGTTTATTGGCTCGCTCTATGGATGCTATAAGGTGGCTGCTCCATCTGGTTCTTATACAGCGCTTTTCTACACAAGTATACAACATGCCTGACTCATCCGTATTCACACAGGTACTTTTTCTAGATCTAAGTGCTTTCTATCTAACAGTGACACTCACAGAGAGCAACTCGGGGTTCAGTATCTCGCCCATGTGTACTGCAGGCTGGAGCAACCACCAACCTTCTGATTGGTAGGTGACCTGCTCTGAGCCACAGCCACCCCTGGTGGTGAGAGCCGTGGGCTGACCAATAACCTAAATGTAGGGCTAAAAGAGTGCTTTGCTGGAATTTGCTGAGAGATTTACTGTATAATAAACACACACATTCGAAAGATAAATATACTGTCATTTATATGAATGTATTTTCCCTAATCATAAGCATAAATGAAAGATAGTTTGGTTTTCTGGCCTGATGTGACCGTCTTTGAGCACCTCTACATCCTCTCTCTGTTGCAGTAACTCTAAAACTGTCAGTCGTGTCTGTCATTGATGTGGGTGTCAGCAGGGATGCATCCATACAGCAGCACACTGGAGTTCATTGCCATGGACGTATGTGTCAGAACTGCAGTCACAGTAGTGAGCTGTGCTTCCATTCATAACTTAACGTCCCAGGTCATTTTCTGAACATGGATAAAGGTCCAATTGTGTGACCGGAGATGCTGCTGACGTAATCTGGCCGCCACGAGGAAACGGCGCTAGCTACACCTCCGTTCCATCCGCTCTCCCATCAGCCACCGCGGACAGGAAGCGTCCTCTGCTTTTGGCGCGGTCTTGGCAGCAGCCATCTTGGAATCAGCTCGAGGTGTAAACCGTCCGCGGCTCATTGATTCAGATCCTGGCGTTGCCCAGCAGAGAAGCTGTTTAGCATCCCGGTTTAACAGAGCCATTAGATACAACAGTTTGTTTTCTGTTGCTTACTGAGCGGTGAAGAAAACTCGAGCAGAACTGTTGAAGGAACCGCTATGGCGACTGCAACCGCTACTCCAAGCCGCGAAGCTGGCCGGTCAGCGGCCTCTACCCCTCTCTCCCCGACACGGATATCTCGCTTACAGGAGAAACAGGAGCTGCAGCATCTGAACGACAGGCTGGCCGTCTACATCGACCGTGTGCGGGCTCTGGAGCTGGAGAACGACCGGCTGATGGTCAAAGTGTCTGAGAAAGAGGAGGTGACCACTAGAGAGGTTAGTTAAATGAAAATATTCCAACAAATGTGATTCCCAGCATCTGATCAGGGCTGGAAAAATGTAACGTCATTAAGAAACATGCGCGGACACATCCATGTCAGACAGACCTGGTGGATATAGTTTTAGAGCTTTAGTAATAACTTACGTTAACTATGGTTAACTGCGTAAGAAGCCAGTGAGCTCAGATATGGTGTGCACAGTTCAGATTTATGGATGAGGGAGGCTTTTTCATCGTTTACCGTAGAGACCGGCACGGCAACTGTATTCAAATGTGACCGGACCGGAAGCTCTGAGCGGGTGGGTCTGCGCGCCAATCTCTGCCCCGTGATTTAAAAAAATTAAATCGTGCGCTTCATTTGATTTTTTTTTTTTAAACGGATAAGATGCAAAAAACAAACAAGCCAAAAACTTTATTAAAGCATAAATAAGTCAAATAATCCAAAGTTAAAACTCAGTCAGTTGCTAGTGTCATTTTGAGTCTACATTTGAGCTAAATTTGATGAACGTCAACAAAACCTGAAAAATGGAAATAGTGCTGGTTGTAATTTTGCACAGTTGCCTTAAAGTTAAAACTTGTACTTCTGTGTTTAAGTGGCCTTATTTTATATGATATAGTGTTTCTTCTTCATCAGCTTATTATGTTCTTGCTTTAAGAGTCTAAGCCTTTTTTGTTTATGATACTAAGTTATCCATAACCAATTTATTAAAAACTCTTTGAAGACTGAAAGATATTTTATTCTTTTATGCAACGAGTTGGTGTAGGCTCACAGGTAGTACCCCTGTAATGGAAGTACCTTTTAAAGTAACTACTTAAAAAAACAAAAAACAACACTAAACCAACAGTTGATAACTTGTGGCCCTATGTTTCTAATTGGTGTTCCAGAAAGTGGTGTTGCAAAGACACTGTTGCACCTCACAACATCATTTATTATTTTCCTTGTGACCTAGCAACCGCCATCACCACAGATGAATACAGAAGCAGTGACTGTTTGTTAACTACAAGCGGCGTTAATTGAGGTCTGTGCCTCTGTTCCTTATTTTACAAAGAGGAGAGCTGAAATTAGTAACCCTCAGTATTTATGTTAGCAGTCTCTTAATGCATGCTACTTGTTCAGCATGCTAACCTTATTGTTGCTTCATGATTCTTTTCGACGTATACCTGCACGACTCTGCTCAGTTTTGGTCGTATTCCATTACAACTGAGTACCGCCTCAATGTGGGTCGGTCATTACAGCAAGGCGACCCAAAAGTTCTGTCATTATATGCAACACAAATGGCTACTCCATCTAACTTCCTCTGGATTTGCTGTCAGCCACCGAGCACAAAAACCTCTGTGCGGTTAGTGAATGTGTTGGTTAGTTTGTTGCCATTTCCCTTGTTGCCAGGTTTCAAAAAACAGTGGGTTTGATTCTTGCAAAGGAGGTGTTCTCATGACTCATGTCACTTCCTGGCCAATCAATGGCGTGCATTCTGTTGATGTCCCATTTTTGGCCCCACTCAGCTCACGTGGAACTGCGGCTGAGAAGGTATTAAGATACCGGGTACCAGGAAAACCATTTAAAGGGAGGCAAGTGGAAAATAGGCATTAGGTGGCATACCTAATGCTAACAGAAATGTTTGTGGGTCATTTTAAGAGTGAGTCATTTTTCAACTGCTACAGGTAGCTGCCAGTAGTTAGCAACATGGCTAACAACAGTGTTGCAACTGTACAAAGGACTACAAAATTCTAAAAATGTCCTTTAAACTCCAGTGACACATTTCAGTAGTATGCTATGGTCATATAAAAATACTAAGTTCTAACCCAATCACCCGGTGCTGCGCAAGGCTGACAATTACAGCTGCTGGCTATTGGAATGTTTACTGTCATCACAGTTTGCTAGTGGGCGCGGCCATTAGCTTCTAGCAAGTGAATGTTTGTTACCACCCCCAATCCAAGAACGCCAGCCTGAGAATTTTTTCTGGCTAAGAAGGATTTGAAATATATATATAATATATATAATACTTCAAATCTTGAGACTGTACACTAAGTGGAAGGAAGGAAGTACTAGTGAGTATCAGAATTACTATCCTGGGTGAAACAACAAAGATCCAGGAGTACATCAAGAAGATGGCAACATATGATCATGTGCTTAGTGGGTACCTCAGGCAGCAGAAACCTAAGAAGGAAGAGGAGCAAGAACAGGAACCATCATGGAAGAAAGGGCTCCTGTACGGCATGTACCACCAGCAGATAGAAGAAGTGGCTGATATCAAAATATCCTGCCAATTTCTGGACAAAGCTGGGCTGAAATACAGCGCAGAGGCACTAATCATTGCAGCACAGGAACACGCTCTAAGCACAAGATCCATAGAGACTGGGTCTGTCATACCAGGCAAGACCCCAGGTGCAGGCTGTGCAGGGATTCCCCTGAGACAATTCAGCACATGGCAGCAGGGTGCAAGATGCTAGCAGATAGGGGATACATGGAATGCCATAACCAAGTGGCTGGTATAGTATACAGGAACATTGTGCCAAGTATGACCTTGAAGTCAATAAGGTAAGAATGAGGTGTGTCCCTGATGGGTTCAAATCATTCACACAACAAAGAACAAATACACCAACACCTTTCTTTTTACTTGCGCAAGGAGGAAAAACCTCGTCCTCTGAGCTCAGCTCCTGAACCAAGGGAAGTGACCTTTATTTTGTAATGATTTTGTTTAGTGTATGTTCCTGCAATAATGCTCGTCAAGTAAAAAAGTAAGTCTGATAAAGTAAAACTTTGGAATTTCAGAACACAAAGTTTTGGATTTTTAAGGTAAAAATTTAGAAATAGGGAGGCTGTCCATTCAAACACAGTCAGTGAGTAGTGTTTCTTTTTTCACCTAGGCAAGCCATCCAGTAACAAGTTGTGTGTCCTCTTTAGGTGACAGGACTAAAGGCTCTGTATGAGGCAGAGTTAGCTGATGCTCGAAGGGTTTTGGATGAAACTGCTAAAGAGAGAGCCAGGCTCCAGATAGATCTTGGCAAGGCTCATGCTGACCTGGAGGAAGCTACACGCAAGTAATGTCTTATCAACTACGTTTCTTTGATTGAGATGTATTAATATGGCTAAACATTTGGACAATAATTGTGTTCTGCCTCCTCTGTCCATGTTTTCCAGTGTCAAGAAAAAAGATGGTGATCTTGCTGCAGCACTGTCCAGGGCCAGTGGTTTGGAAGGCCAGCTGAATAAGAGTGAAGCAGCTCTTTCTACAGCTCTAAGCCAGAATGCTGCTCTGAACTCTGAGCTAGCTGATGTCAAGAACCTGCTGGCTAAGGTTGGTTAGATTCAGGTTTTCCCGTCAGAAAAAAAATCTTAAAGTGGTTAATTCACCAGAGACCCCATAATATATCATCACCATAATTAACTTATGATACAATATTGAAATTTTTGCAAAATGTTGAGTAACAGAAATTGCTATATATTGTGATTTTTATCACCTGTTTCAACTGCAAATTATGTCGTCACATGTAAATTTATCAATTTAATCTTAGAAACATGGTGTTTAACCACCTTACTTGTGGTTCCTAGGATACTTAAGAGTAGAATGGGAGGTAGAGCCTTCAGCTTTCAGGCCCCTCTGTGGAATTTGGATTTATGAGACAGACACCCTCTCTTTTTTTTAAGATTAGGCTTATAATTTCCTTTATGATCAAGCTTATGTTAGGGCTGGATCAGGTGACCCTGAACCCTCTCTTAGTTAGGCTGCAGTACGCCTAGGCTGCTGTTGGGGGCTTCCCATGATTCAATTCTATTTTATTTTATTTATATAGCGCCAAATCACAATAAACAGTTGCATCAAGGTGCTTTTTATTGTAAGGTAAAGACCCTACAATAATTACAATTACATGATTCACTGAGTGTTTCTTGTGTTGCTTTGATGCTTCGTTTAAACTCTGAAGCACTCAGGTGTTACCAGGTAAGCGGAGCGTTTTACCCACATTAGCAGCATTAAAGTTCTTTGTAACTGCAACGGAATTCCGTTGTTTGGAAAAACGACCCTCTCACACCGAGTGGCTCATCGCTGACACAGCTTTCCATGTTTCCACTGCTCTTTACACCCGTGTGTGTGTGTGGTGTGTTGTGCTCGCTGGGCTGAGAATTTCAGCATCATTAAGCGCACGCAGCCCCCAGTTTTTCAACAAAAACACAGATAACACAACAGCAGGAGCAGTTGTATGTGCAGTCTGTCTGCACACGCGCGGCACAGATTTACCTAATAAGATAAAGTTCAGTCTGTTCTCACTTCATTTTATTGTTGCAAGATGGGATGATAAAGCAGGCATGCAGAACAGCACTGTCATTAAAATCTGACATAAATGTTGCAAGCACCTAACAAACTGAACTGTTTTATAAGAATCTAATCTAACTTAACTCAATGCAACACCCCCACCCCCAATTTCTTTATATTTTACTTCCAAGGAGCCAAATTTGGTTTTTATTTTAATTTCTTTACTTGAATCTTTTTTTAAAATGCCAAAGAGAAAACAGTTTGACACCATAAAATTGTATTTTGCACCAGCAATATGATTCTCAGAGAGCTGTTAGTTGTAAACCTGGCATATTTCAGTATGGTGTGCAACGTGGCCTTGGACAGTTCAGTTCAGTTTTATTTATATAGCACCAAATCACAACAGTCAGTCGCCTCAGGGCGCTTAAGTGGAGGACAAAAGAAATGCAGTCACAAAACACTATTGACAGCAGATGAACAGTATCTGAAAGTCATTTTTCAAGTAATCCCACAAAGACCTGACACAGGATCCAAAAGTTGATCCTTCTACTGTTGGTAGCCAACATCCAAAGCAGAACTTTGAATGTCCTTGAAGAAGCCTGGAGAACTATTCTGGAAGAGTCCGTAAAGAAATTACAACAATGCTCGCCTGAGAGAGTTTAGGCTGTGTCGAAGAATAAAGGTGGTCATACCAAACATTGAGTTTCAAGTTCGTTAGAATTGTACAAACTCTGTTTTTGCCTTGTATGCTGTATTTCCGTGCATGGATCAAGTTGAACAGAGAGACTGACAGACCAGATGAAGATTGCATAAAAGCACATAGGCACATGTTCATCCCACTGAACACTTTCTTACCCACTAAGCCCTCTCAGTATGCCAGACTAACATGAAACATGTTCAGTTTTCTCACGTTAGCCTAATGTTGTTTGTGTGCTAATGAATGTCATGGCCTTATATGCTGTGTAGGCAGAGGACAGCCATGCTGTTGCTAAACGCCAGCTGGAGGCAGAGACACTGATGCGTGTAGACTTGGAGAACCGCTGTCAGTCACTGAGTGAAGAGCTCGAGTTCAGGAAGACGATGTTTGAAGAGGTAAGGGGGGTGTATGGTGTATACTGTGCATGTACACAAGACTTTCTTAAAGCCTAACTTTGCATAAGCAAGTGTGTGTTTTTTTTGTTTTGTTTGGGTTAACTTGACTGAGCGCATCATTAATATTGCTTTGGTGGCATTTCTGTTACACTTCACTCTCTTTGTGTTCAGGAGGTGCGGGAGTCTCGGCATCGGCATGAGCAGAGAATAGTGGAGGTGGACTCTGGAGTCAGACAGGACTATGAGTTCAAACTGGCACAAGCTTTACAGGTATGATTTGCATTTCTAATGTTGCCATGTATGTGATTGTTACAGCACAGTATATTGAAAGGTATAGTAGCATCAATGAAAAAGAAATTCTGAAATTTCGTAATACAAATAATAAAGTAGCAGCCAGTCACATCACACATGTAAAGTCTTTAGGGAATCTGGTTGGTTGGCTGAAATGCTCTCATCTAACTCTCTCATTGGTTACACAATCACCAATTACACTTTTGACAAACATTGTATCAGAAACAAACTGATCAGCGTGTTTATGGCAGTGGCATGGACATAAGCAGAATTCTTTTAAAATAAAGATTTGAACAATACTGGCTGGCTACAGAACCAGCCATTTTCCCACTATTTACCTATTCTTCCTTCAAGTCTACTTCATTTCTCTTCCTGTCTGCACCATGGTAGAACAGCTTGAATCAAACTCACATGCTCCTGACCTTTCTTCCCTTCCACCTGGTTTCCTGGACACACTGTACACCTACCTTTCTTCTGTCATATAAGCCAGCTTTTTGTTTCACCTACTGAGAGGCATGGAGACACTTGTGGTGCGTTTCCATGAGTACCTACTCAGCGCAACTCGGCACGGTTTGTAAGGTTTTCTATTAGGTCCAGGTAACAGGTTTTTTTTTTTAGTACTCACTCAGCCAGGGTTCCAGTGGATCCAAGGTGATCCGAAAATGCATCGTCACTAACTGAGTCACAAGAGCGACTCCTTCACCAGAATCAAACGCATCATTTTAAAAACCTGACGGCGTGGGAAATGGAGACAGACAAACCAACAACGAGGTGCAGACATTTCTGTCCTTGGTGGCAGATGAGAAATAAGAGTGTATCAGGACGTCTTCGAGCTAATGGACGCGTTTGAGTCGCCTACAGATTACATCAAGTGGCTTCTGCCTGCGTTCTTATATTGACTCCACCCACATTGAGGTGGTACACAATTGTAATGGAAACAAAACAAAACCGAGTTGTGCTGCGTAGGTCCTAGTTGAAACAATGAGTGAGAGTTATCATCCCAATATAAAGAATAAGAGCCATAGCATCAATATAAGGACTCACAAAAGTCCTGGAAGGAGATTGTGGAAACCATTGGAATGGACGCCAACCAGCTGAAGTTCAACCACTGCAGCCCTGCCAGTACAACCAGTGTTTGCTGTGTTGGTCTGAATACTTCTGATTTAGTCTGAAGCTGAAGATGTTCTGCTTTTGTATTTATTTATTTTCAAGAGATTGTAGGAGTGCACTAGATTTCAAGGTTTGAGTGCAGTAAATGCAGTGTGTTTACAAAATTCGATGAGTAATTGCTCTAAATAATTGGGATTTCAGTTTTGATGCTACAGTTCACCTTTGTATCTTTGTCAGCACTGCTCAGTGGGCATTCTTTTGAGAATAACATAATCAGAGTTGTATAATTCCACCAGGATCTGAGGAGACAACATGATGAGCAAGTCTCTCTCTACAAGGAAGAACTGGAGCAGACATTTCAGGCAAAGGTGAGAGACAAATCACACACATCCCCTCTCTTTTTGTGTTTTTATGCTTCATGTTTTCAGATGTTCTGTCTTCTTTGCTCTCCAGTTGGATAATGCCAAAGTGTCCTCTGAGATTAATGACAAGGCAATGAGCTCAGCGAGGGAGGAGGTGCAGGAGTCTCGTATGAGAATAGAGAGCCTTGGATATCAGCTCAGTGCTCTGCAGAAACAGGTATGGGTTTATGATCACCTGTACACCCAAATCTAGACTTCTCCCACAGCTCCCACACTTGGAACTGCTTTCCCCATGATTTCTGTTGCTTTACTAGTTGGTTTTAATGGTCTGGTGTGTACACATTTGCATTTTAGGTGGCTGCCTCGGAAGATCGTATCAGAGAGCTGGAAGAAAGTCTGTCAGCTGAGCGAGACAAGCATCGTCGTGCCATCGAAGCAAAAGAACAGGAAATGGCTGAGCTGAGAGACAGGATGAACGCTCAGCTCAGTGAATACCAGGAGCTGCTGGATGTGAAGCTCGCTCTAGATATGGAGATCAATGCATACAGGAAACTGCTGGAGGGAGAGGAACACAGGTACACACTTTTGTGGCGTGCTTTATAAACTAATAAATAAATTTGTACATGACCCGCTTACTCCTGGGGGACAGAGTTTATTTACAAAAAAAGCAGCAACGAAGTAATAATTGTCTGAGCCTTGAGATACCACACATACAGAGGCCTTGTCTTCAGGTATCTGTTGATATCAAGTGTTCACAGTGTGCTTAACTAGTGTTTTTGTGTAAGTCAGCATCTGGCTTTAAATTGCTTTTACTTTATAAAATTTAATGTAACTGATGAGTAAATTCAAGAATATAAATTGACCAGATGACTATTTATTAGTAAAGTAATAAATGATAATGGGACCAAAAAGATTTTTTAAAACAATTTTACAATATTTATTTGCAATGGTCTCATCGGTCCAGTGTTGGTCATTAGGCTGCTAATGCTGCTGTCAGTTACAGTGTAACTAGTTTCTCCTTTGGCTGATCTTACATGAAAAGGCAAATAATCCTGTTGAGTTGACAGCAACACGTTACCTGAAGTGCAATAAAAGCTTCTCTGCACACCCAGCAGAAGCATTTTATTTATCATAAGGAGTCATCAGTACTAGTACTCGTTTCAGTATCATAACTACCACAGGCAGCATGTATACTGAGTAGGGTTGTCAAAAAAAATTTGTACACTGGATACTGAAAAATACTATTGGATTAGACAGTATTGATACCAGCAGTGTTGTCTTCACCTCCTCTAGCTGACACACAACTTCACACAGTAGTCCTCTGTTCAGATCAACACAGCAAATACTGGTTATACTGGCAGGGCTACAGTGTTTGAAGTTCAGCTGGTTGAACAGATTGGTCGTGTTGCCGGATGGTGCAGATACCACCGTGTAGCAAATCTGTGTTCATGTGTGTTAATTACTGTGCAGTTGTGGCCCCGGTGTTTTTTACAATAGAAACGAATAAAAAGCTGGGACTTTTTCCCTCTTGGGTCCTCGCTCTGTGTGGTCAACTGTTTTATTGGGTGTGAACATATTTGTCCCTCCAGTTTTTCCACTTCTTCATTCATTCCCTCACAGCCACGCCCAACAGTTTCATCAATCTGACATTTGCTGAAATTTGTGAGTCCTTATATTGATGCTATGATTATTATTCCTTATATTGTGATAATTGTTGTTCGCTCACTGATGAATTTGACCGTACTGAACAGGCCAATCAAAATCAACCCAACCTGTAGTTACATTTCTCAGGAGGTGCACGTCAGGTTATGACGTTGATTCCCCGCTCGATGATTAACTTAACGCTGCAGCATAAATCAGGGCTGACAGCAGACTTGTAGAGTGTAATGTGGAAAATAATTTTAATGATTGCTTTAGCTAATGATTCAATGGTAAATTTGTTTGTTTTAGACTGAAGCTGTCCCCCAGCCCATCTTCTCGAGTCACAGTTTCCAGATTAACAGGATCTTCATCCTCCCGCTCCTCCAAGAGGAAGAGAGTGGAGGCAGAGGCTAAGGAAATGCCAGAGATTGGGAGAGGAGAGGAACAACTGCTGGTGTCAGAAGAGGCTACTGCTAGTGGAGCTGTCACCATATCACCAACTGACATGGATGGAAATGCAGTCACACTTACCAATGATACCGAGCAGGTGTGTTAGATAACTTGTGAAACTGTAGTCAGAGTGGCTCATGACACATCACTATACACATAGGGCCTTGTGGGGCAGGCATGCTACCTAGAGGTTGGTGGGTGGGGCTGCTGAGGTGGCCCTACTCATCTCTATACTGTATCTGCACTTTAGACATTGATTGTTTTGGGGAGGATGTGTGGATGTGTACTTTTGACCAGCAGTCGGGTGCTCGTGTCACATCAGTCCCCTCAATCTTAATAGCACTGTAGTTTGCACACAGTCATACTCATCCTTTAGACCTCATGTACTCATATATACCAACACATACAGCCAGCATATCACTTCCAACACTGACAATGGGGTGAGCAGGCCGGTCTTCCTACACCCCTGTTTCCTAGGGTGGGTTTGACTGGTGGGGGTTGGCTGGGATGATTGCATCCAAGGGTCGCTGTTGACCCTGGGAGGCATCCATTCAGAAGGTGGGTTGATTGAATTCAGTTTTATTTATATAGCACCAAATCGTGTGTGTGTGGCTGGACCTGGGGGCTTGCTGAGGGTCCTGTAGGTCATGGTTGTGGAGGGTAGGGGGTTGCCCTCCCTACTGTTCTTCCTGGTTGTTGCTGTGTTTAGGTTGCAGGTTTAAACAAAACACAAAAACACACACACACACACAAAAAAAAGATGAACATTGGGTCTTTTTTTTTTTTTTCCTTTCTCAACTGAGTGGACAAAGTACTATAACTTTTTTGCTGCCAGCTGTTTTCTCACCAATGGAGGAAAGATTCTGTATCTGTGTATTAAGGCTCCCCGTGTCTTGCAGGATCAGCCTTTGGGTAACTGGAGATTGAAGAGACAGGTCGACAATGGGGAAGAGATTGTCTACAAGTTCTCCCCAAAATACGTCCTGAAAGCCGGACAGTCTGTCACGGTGAGCTGTGTAAAAGCAGAAGATTGTGTATGGTTGCATGTTTGATGAAAATGGTGCTATTTGTTTCACTTTGCATGTGCAACTTGGTATCAAGGTTTAAAGGTTTCAGTTCACCCAAAACAGGCACACAAACATTTTGTCACACTTCTGAAAAGGTATGAATAATAATATATACAGTAATAATAAGAAGAAGAAACACTGATGAAGAGCCCATCAACAATGAGCCTCTTCAAAGATCACTGAGCCTGTAGCAGCCCAAATTCTGGTAGCTGCTCTGTTTTCTTGTGCTGGTAGAGACAGCAGATCTTTTTGATGTGGTATACGTATATGGATGTGCCATATATACCACATATGAGCTGAGCAACCTGTGCGACCTACTATCAGTAGTCTCATGCTTTCAGTAGGTGATGAGGACACTAGCATAAAGCACAACTAGAGGAAGATCTGTAATGAGGGATAAGGAGAGAGCCGTACCCTGTGACCACCACCTGCTAAACCATTTGCTTTTGGGCTGTTGTCTTGTTGTTGCCTCTCCACTCTCCATGTTGCTTTATTTGCACCTGCGCAGGTGAAATGGATTAACAATGGCTTATGTTTCCTAACTGGACAGATTAATATACCTAAAGTGTAACGGTCTGTGATGATTGAGTTATATTTTTTTAGCAGTGTAATACTGATTATAATTTTCATGCATTGATAGCTTTGCAGAGTTCTTCATTGTAAATGACTTTAAAATTTTTCTTGATGTAACTCCACATTTAGGTGTGGTCTGCTGATGCTGGTATGGCTCACAGTCCTCCAACTGACTTGCTGTGGAAAAGCCAGGCTTCCTGGGGCACAGGAAGTGACATAGTTACCTTTTTGATCAATGCTGATGGCGAGGTAAAGACATTTTTTCATGGCTAACTGAACCAGTTTTCTTTGCTGGAGTTTCAAATGTGGTTTCTATTTTTTTGTCATGTGGGCTGACTGACTGTCCTACAGGAGGTGGCCAGGAGGACCGTAACCAACACTCAGGTGGAGGTAGAAGATGGAGAGGAAGAAGAGGAGAAAGTGGCACAAACGGTACACTTGATTTTGTTTTCAATGTTGGGTGTCTTAGAGCGGCAGTTTCTCAGAAGTAAAGATGGGCAGAGGTACGATGGACTGAGGCAAAGTGGAAAACTGTTCTGTGGTCAGAATCTGACCACAGAACAGTTTTTCAAATTTCAAAAAAATTTGACGTTCTTTTTGGAGAACATGGATGGCGAGCCCCCAGACTAAAAAAGAGAGGGTCATTTCAAAGGCTCAGTTCAAAGCCTGCAGGGGGCGGGGTTCATCAGCGCCTTTGGAATTGGCAGCTTACACAAAAATATGAACAGAGATGACCCAAGACTGCCGAGCAGCTAGAATCCTCTATCAGACCTGATCGGGACTAGATTCCTCTCCCAGAGGTTCAGTAACTGCTACCCTTGGTTCATATGGAGTTCTGTTCTTGTTTGTATTTTACATAGGGTTGTAAATGATGCCTCAACCAGGATTTATCAACAGGCTGTAGGGCCTTGGATTAAATCACTCTTTGGAACTATACATTTTCTGACACATCCATTTCTCATTGGGCTCCAGTTACTTCCTCTTTTTTCCCTTTCCTTTTCTATTAAATGTGTGTTTTTAAAATTTTAAAAAAATATGTGAATGAAAAAAAAAATTAAAATCAATATTTAACAATCCTTTTTGATTCTCCTACAGGGCAGAGTGTCATCCAGAGAGTGCGCCATCATGTGAAGCCTTCCTGTTATGCTAATGGCTTTTAACCTTTATATACTGTTTGTTTGATTTTAGATTTTTTTTTTTTTTGGGTTTTTCCTCTAGAGACATTCAGATATGATCCTGTCCATTGTCTCATTATTTGGTGTTTTTATTATTCAAGATACAAATTTTTGGTATAATGGACGTTTTTATAGCTTTCCATATTTCTGAACCTACTTTAGTATGGGTCATTAGTCTAAATATTGCGACAATGCCAACATCAGTGGATTACACAGAGATGATGGAGCCCACACACAGTGTACAACACACTGTATACTCAGTGTGTACTGAGTAACCATTCTCCTCTGAAATCAGGGCCTTTCTGAATGTGTTTCTAACTTTAACATCATTTTTTCTTCTGCATGTTTTTTTTTCATGTCTTCCATTCACTTGCATACAAATGCTAATGAAATATGCATTCTTGTGCAATTATCTTGGATTTCCCAGTTCAAAAGTTGGTTTGTGAATGAGCGGCTGCTTTGCAGCCACTTGTACTTTGGGTCAAACCACCACCTCTGACTTTTGGGGCACATTTGGTTGTTGCGTGACTTTCTGATCACAACCCAGAGCTTTCATGCCATCTTTTCACTTTGTCACGATGTTCCTTACCATTTCTCTTCCGTATTTCTCCAAAGGTAAAGAGAAATAAAATGTGAACTATTTTTCTTGGCAGAGCTAAAGACTAAATGATGCGGAGCGTTATGAAGTTACCTGCATTTCTGTTAAATGCAGTTCCCAGTTAAGCTACAGTAGGCAGAAATCCATAAAAGCCAGGAAAAAAACCATAAAACAAAACTGCCAAATCTGAAAACGGGCAGCGCTGCCCCGTCTGCTCTGAGTACCTTCCATAGGACTAGCATAGGCAGAACTATGTGACTCATATGAACCCTGCTTTTCTAGGAAAAACAGGGCTTTGTTGAA
This sequence comes from Pterophyllum scalare, assembly GCA_024447675.2. Classification (NCBI taxonomy): domain Eukaryota; kingdom Metazoa; phylum Chordata; class Actinopteri; order Cichliformes; family Cichlidae; genus Pterophyllum; species Pterophyllum scalare. Next base: position 32,439 of record JAMQGT020014134.1, read on the forward strand.
CCCAGGCTCCTTATACACTCCTTATCCTGCTTTTATACTACTCACTTTGTTTGGGATGAAATGAGTAATTGCCACAAATCAGCTGTCTAAGTCCTGAAAACCCAGCCCAGAGGAAGGTCATGACCCCCAGACTGCTTGAATGTTCTTATGGAGTATTTAAATTTTTGTTGAATGACACTGCAACTTTTTACCTAACCTGGCTTTATCTGTTGCTAATACCTGTTGGGGATTCCTTCAGTAAAGCCGGCACTTCTTGACCAAAAAACACTAGTGGCTCATTTTAACTGACAGCACTTCTGATAACAGACTTCTGTGTGCTGCCCTTGTGTAGTCTGTAAAGGAAGGAATGTGTAATTTGTGTAGTATCATGAAAACTGCCGGATTCCTCTGTCTGTTATCCAGGAAAACACAGAAATTCAGAATGGTAATATAAGTATTTTTTTTACAACTACTGACATGGGGAAAGATTAGAGACAATACATGTAGGCCAGTTAATAACATTTTGACAAAAAACAAAGTTGGAGGAATAAATGCTTCTCAGACTTACAAAATGTTGCGTCTCTGAGCCAAAACGCCAATCACATCACGAGCTGCAGAAACAGGACGCGCATGTATGCAGACGGATTGAGAGAAATGACACGGAAACCTAGCTTAATCTGGCAGACCTATTAATAAACACAGACCCACAAAGTAGAGTGGAGTCTTTGCTTATAAAGAGAGCTGTATCAGGAGTGGGTTTGAATGCATGTAACATTCAGAAAGGACGCTGTAATAGGAGAACCATGTTTTTCTCTGCCTGGGATCGTTCCTTCTTGAAAGAACGCGGCATCACTTCTCTTAGGCGAGGTTATGAAATGATAAGATTAAAATGAAAGCTTTGTCAATCTGAAACATCAAACTGACTAAAAGTTTTAAGTGTGTGAGATAAATGGTAAAAGTAAGATCTCTGTCTCCTCAGACTTAGAGGTCTGACGTGTATTTCGATGGACTATATTCTCTCCATCTGTACTGTTTCTGATTTGAGTGCACTGTATGAGGGTTTTCCTCATACCTGGCGTGCATTATTGGGGAAACTCAGCTCTCCTTGTGTGTTTGTATCGTGTGCTTTACTAGTTCCTTATGATGTAATCAGTTAAACTTTTCTTTCTTTTTTTAATGTGTACAATTCCTAGGTTGGTTCTGGTAGGGGTTTTATGACTTAATGAAAAGGGGGAACTGGACTGTACGTCGTATCGGGGTCCACGTAAACTAAACACTATTCTTGTAGTGTTCCATTAAAAGTTGAGAAAAATGAGAGAACTATTGTCTGACTTCATATTGGGAGAAAGCAGCAAGTGCTTTAATAACTGAAAAGCAACAAATACTGACAACACAAGTTTGAAGCAGAAAAATAGTTTGTTCATGTAGGGGTTGGGGAATGTCGTGTCTTTTCATCTATGATTTACTGTTGAGCTACTTTTTGTACACTTAATAAATGTTTTACACATATGCATTTGGTTTCATGGGTGTTCTCTATGTCAGCATTATAAGCTAAGAAGGTCTGTCCATTAACAATGCCATGTATGCACTTATCATTTGAGTGTAATCTACATATGAAATGTGTGAAAAATGTTTCTTTCCTTTTGAGGAACCTCTGATGGTTACTAGCACTGTTTATCTTGAGTCACTAGAGATTCACGTGGTGATTTAAGGATCACATCATAACCTAGGTTCTACATTTCAATTAAAAAATTTAAAAAATCTTAAATCATCTCTGCCCACAATAAAGACCCCAGTACCGTATCCTTACAGCAGTTTGCTCTGCAGGTCTTCAGCTTTCAGGCCCCTTTCCAGTGGAAATTTTATTTTTGAAAATCCTGAAGTGTTATGCTTTTCATACTTTGGATAATATATTCATTATGCACACTTTGCTTCCAGACTCCTGCGGTCTGCTCAACTGTAAAAATATGTTTTAAGTAAAATGATGAAATGATTCAGTCTGGTACTCAAAACTTTGGAAACCCACAAAGAATATTTTTAGCAGACCAGTTAATGCCATTCACAGTGCTGTGAAAGGGTATTTGCCCACTTCCCTTTTTTTTTGTTCCTCATTTTATTTTCTGATGAAAGAAACTTTAATATTAGACAAAACTAATGCATAAATACAAAATTCAGTTTTTAAACCATGATTTAATATATTGAAGTGAAAAAAGCTATGACAACCTAAAATGGTCCACTTCATCTTCAACACCATAACTCACTGAAAACAGCTTCAGTATAGTAATGAGTTTCAGCACTTGGTGCAGTCAGAGGTCAAAATCACACTTTGAGCTAAGTGGAGAATAAAAGGAGGAAACACAAACCGTGTTCCAGTTATCATCACAGACAATGTGAGATTGTTACTGTGAAAGAACATTTCTGTGGCCCAGAAACTGAACTGTTTGATCGTCCAGATTACTTGCTGAGGGACTTCTCAGAGGTTACTGTTTAAATTCAGCCACCAGCTGTAGTGTGTGATATCACTCATTCCACTGTAGAACCCGTACTGCACTGCAGTGCCTTTATGGTTATTAGTTGTGATTTCAACCACATCTCACTGTACTGATGATAACTCATTGCTGAGGAGGGAATCGGAAGCACAGTAGAGCCAGAGTCATTGGATAAGAAACATTTTTTCTTGTACTATTTTAATTTCAAGTGAAAGAATAATTCTGTATTGTATTTTCTTTTATTTCATTGTTTTATACACACAAAACTGATCTCCCACATTTCTACATGCAGAGTTATTCCTGCAAAAGAGGAAAGCTCTTAAATTAACTACATTTTCTACAATTTTCAAATTTCTGGTTTCAATTGTATTGCAAAAACCCAGTTTCTTCATGGGTGTAGACTTTCTGGTGGTCCTTGGAGCACAGGTGCTACACCTTAAATATTATACATTAAGAGAAAAAACTCTGGACCTCATAGGTGTAGCTACCATTTTTTTTTCCAAGTAAGGAATTAATCATAGATTAATCAACTGGAATTTAGATGTCACTTCAAGTGTATTTCATGCAAGAAAGCCAATAAAGCCAAAAAGAGAGGTCGAAAGTGTCACCGTGATATTTAGGGCCAGATTTACTGACAGTCTGCACAAAATCCTCTTACAGTCAGCCAGCAGCCACCCCTGACGCCACGCCAACCCCCGTGCAAGAAATGGGTGTGAAAAGACCTGTCTGCTCGCCTCCCCACTCATCTGGAAGGTGAAATGTTGGGTGCGTGTGTCGGAATATGTGAGTGCATGAGGTGTGAAGACTAGTCTGTATGAAAACTAGAATGCTAATAAAATAGAGGGGACAGATACATGATGAGTGCTCAACTGCCAATCAGCAGTGCTCATCCACACCTACCCCCCAAAACCCTCAATGTTTATTTACGTATTGGGTTTTACTGCATAAGTTTATTTAATATGGTCTGTTTTGTACATTTTGAAATCAATTAATATAGTTAACTTGTTTTGTAAATGTATTGTTCAATGGTAGCACTAGTAATGGGTGTATTAAATGTAAAATGCACAAACAATCCAGCATGGAAAATATATAGTTAATATAGGCAGTGCTGAGGTGGGTGGTTGGTGATAGGTTTAGCTGGGGGTGGGGACCCCAAATCAAATTCTGCCTAGGGCTTCTTAACACCTTGGGCCAGCTCTGCATGTAACTACCTTAAATTTAACATAAATACACACATTAAGACACATTTAAATGTGTCTTAATGTGTGTATCCATCTTCTGGATGTCAAAGAGCAGTAATCGGGAATGTGAGATGAGGATACATGCCCTGTGATGACTGACAACATGTCCAGGGTGTACCCCAGCGTCCTCCTGTGACAGATCTGCTGGTCTTCAGGCTTCTTGTGAGCCTGAACTGGAAGAAGGAGATAAATGGATGGATGTTCAACACCAACCTCAGACTGCCTGTAACTTTTCTTTCCTAAGTGGTCTTGCATGCACTAATACTTCAGACAAAGGTGTTGTACATGCTTTGTGCCAAGAGACATTGTCCTTTTGCAGTTCCAGTAAGAAATTCTATTGCAGTCAAAGAACATGGTCTGACCTCAGCCTGGATCCAAGATCTTTGGGACGAAGTGGAAAACCAACCATAATCCAGGCATCATACCAAGCATCAGTGCTGGGACTGTCTAAATGGGAATATTTGTGTTTGGTTTTTGGTTTTTAGCAGCACTAAAAACATGGCTCAAAAAGAGCTACATGACTCTTTCTTTATAACTTCTTTCACTAAATTTAAATACTGTGGTGGAGATATCAGGAAAATAATTCAGGAGGGATTGAGGCGAGCTGATGGCTGAGAAAACGACTTGAAACATATTGTAACTGCAAAAACTACATATACAATATGTTAGCAAATAAACAAAAACATGTTTTCCAGTCTACTACATAAACAACAACAACAACAAAAAAGAAACTATTTCATTTGAGATTTTTTTTAAACTTTAGTTTGAAAGCCAGCGGAAGTAGTTGCAGTCATTTCTGTTATAGACGAAGAAGAACCACAAACACAGAGAAAGTCCTGAGGCTGCAGCCGTGCAGAGCACCAGTACTGAGTGAAAGTTAAAGAAAACACTTGTTTTGAATGAAAATGGACTCTGGGGCTGTGGAGATAGACGGCAGTGTGATGGAGGGAGTGAGTATTCACACTTTGTGGGGTGGAAGTGATTTGATGAAAAGCTGCCGGCGTACCGCGCCGCTGCTGTGCTAACACAAAGCTAGCGGTGCGGTTAGCAGGCGGGTTTTACCTCGCTGATATCGGTTCTGTTTCCCTTTCATATGTTTCCTCAGGGTGGACAGATCCTGAGGGTGTCCGCGGCGCTCAGCTGCATCACCGGATCCTCCATCAAAATCACCAAAATCCGAGCCGGTAGAAGCACGCCGGGTCTGAGGTGATTTAGTAGCTCACTGCTAGCCGGCTAACGTTAGCCTATTCATTGAAGTTGATGCATCAGTGAAGTTAATCAGAAAATAAACATAAACACTCAAGTATACGCTTTAGCGATAGTTTATTTGCCCCACCGTGTGAACATTGATGCGTCAGCCTCCTCCCGGTTTTATGCGCCTGCTCTTGTTGAGTCATTGATCCTGATACAAAATGCAGCTTCTGTTAAATCCGGACTTGATTCAAAATGTTCATGTAAGGCGGCCGTCTGTCAGCGCACAGTGCAGCTGACATCTGTTCGCTCTTAGCAGAAATCTTAAAATGATTACGTGCCGTAGTCTTTCCAGAAAAAATGGCATCTTTAGCGCTTAATCATTTGGCTTAATTCCATTATTGATTACTGGTTGAGGCATTATATTTGCGACGTTTTTGCACAAAAGCTGCTAAAATCTTATTTGGTTAGCGGGTCTTCCGATCAATTTTAAAACATGCCAGATTTGTGTTCTTTCTGAATCAATATCTGTAGTGGAAACAATTTCATGAGACAGCAGGCTCTGTAAATATTACAGTTTTAAAATTTCAAATGAAGTCCGGTAACATTTGATCAACTGATTGTGTACAGACCGCAGCACCTGAACGGCCTGCAGCTGGTCTCAGATCTGTGTTCTGGCAGTCTTCAGGGAGCCAGTATTGGCTCCAGTGATATCAGTCTGACTCCAGGAAAAATCCAGTCTGGAAACTACACAGCTGACACACAGACTGCAGGGTAAGGCCGACACACTGACTACGTCTGGTACTAATACAAAAGCTCTTGATTGGTTTTTGTTTTAAACATTAAATGTCTCTATATATAATCACTCCTTGTGTGTATGTGTGTCAGGAGTGTGTGTCTCCTGCTGCAGGTTGCTCTGCCTTGTGCTCTTTATGCTGATGCTGCCTCCCAGCTTTGTCTGAAGGGAGGAACCAATGCAGAGATGGCTCCTCAGATCGACTACACTGTCAAGGTACTCAGCGGAGGTGCACCATGGGCCAATAACAGAAAGAAGTGAGGCATCTGAGATAAAAATCAATTTGTTGAAGAAAACCTGCCACGGGCGGGTTAAGTGTGTTACCTGGTAACTGGCTCAGAGCTTCAGTTAACTCTTTCTGGAACAGAAAACCCAGTTTCCCTCATTTCAGAGTCAACAAACTCAGAACTTTCACTAAATTAGCTTCCAGGAATGGGATCCTGATGCCTGATTTCTATGTTTACAAGTTCACAGATCAAAAATGTGTACACCCTTTAAATATCCAGTATGTACAGTGGCTGGAGCACATTTCTATGAAGGAGTATTAGGGTCACATTGAGAAAAAAATGTGCATTTTGAGAATAAAGTCAAAATGTGGAGATTAAAGTTGTCATTTCAAGTTCAACAACTGCCACACCACGTCTGCTATACCCTCTCCAAACTGTCTGTGTAGATGAGTTAGTGAAACTATACTTTAGAATTGGTTTTAGTAACAAGGAAATTATTTCTGTTTTAGTACATAAACACAGTGTAGTGATAAGTATGAGGAGGTTAAGGAGTTGGTGCAGAAAGCTGCGTCTGCTCAGAAGGAAAAAACAAACTGGCAATGGTCAGATGCGAGGATATCGATGGTTGCACCTTCGTGCAGTACAGAGGGGATGTGTAGACTCACAAGACACAATAAGACAGCTGATCAAGTGGTTTCATCTACCTGAGGCATTTTGTAGAGGGTATAGCAGCCGTGGCAGTTGTTGGACTTGAAATGATGACTTTAATCTCAAAATAGTATTTCGACTTTTTTCAATGCACAATTTAATTTTTTTTCTCTCAGTGTGGGCCTAATATTCTTTTATACATTTCACTTTTCTGTAGTCATTGCACGCTGAAGTTTTTATTATTTATTTATCTATTATTAATCTTCAGGTTTTCAAACCCATTGTGGAGAAGTTTGGAGTCCACTTTGACTGTGACATCAGAATGAGGTCAGTTTGCCAACGTCTACAGAGTTTAAATGTTAGAGTACTTCTGTGTATCTGACTCTGTACTGTGTATTTGTCTATTAGGGGTTTCTACCCCAAAGGTGGAGGTGAGGTGATGGTGACGGTGAATCCGGTCAAAGAACTGAAGCCTGTCACCATGACGGAGAGAGGAAACATCACAAAGATCTATGGCAAAGCTTACGTCGCTGGAGTGCTACCATTCAAAGTAAAGTTTGCTTTTATTTATATAGCGCCAAATCACAACAGTCACCTCAAGGTGCTTTATATTGTAAGGTGCAGACCCTACAATGATTACAGAGAAAACCTAACAAAACAACCCCCTATGAGCAAACACTCGGCAACAGGAAGAAACCTCCAATAGAACCAGGTTCAGGGAGGGGCAGTCATCTGCCGCGACCATTTGGGGGTGAGGACAGGGAGATGGGTCAAAAGACATTCTGTGGACGAGAGCCCGAGATCAATAATAACTAATGATTACATGCAGAGTGGGGGATAAGGATTCTTTATTGTCATTCATTTACATGCAGCAGAATGAAATTTCTGTCCTCATGTCCCAGTGTTGCCCTTAAAAAAAGAATAAATATAGATAAAAAGCAACAATAAAATAATAGAAAAAACACACACGTGTGTGTATCACAATAAAATGCCACACAAATTATTTGCCCTTAAAACAGGTGCTGTCCCCCACAGACAGAGGGCCACATCATATCTGATTTGTCCATGACTACACAACGCACCAAACATACTAACTGTACACGCCAAACAGTCTAAATGTCACACATCTCTCACATTTCAAAACTCTTGGTTGATGTGGTGCATTTTTCCACAGGAAATGGGATGTCATGATTTTTTTTCCCCTTACAAGCACTTTCTGCTTGTGAGTACTTGCAAGAATATCCCATTTTCACTGTTTCATCTTGCACCAAGTGTGCACCAAATATGACAACAATATTCAGGAAATGGCATGTCATAAATTATAAGTTTGGTTTTATATGGCCTATTTAAAAACTAGTTTGAAGTCCGCACTTTTGACAGAAGTTGAAACGGAGGCACTCAGAGAGGCAGTGTCCTGCTGCTATGCTATCTTAAAGTGGTTATGTCTCCAGAAAGTTAAGAAGGGGACTGAAGTGCGTGCTCCAACTTTAGGGGGATCTCACCCCTCAGCCTCTCTGCTTGCTCGTAATTTTCATGGACAGAAGAGGAGCCAAGTGTCAGAAGGCTTCCATTTTGGTATCCTCAGAATCTCATCTCTGCATTTTGCAGATGATGTGGTTCTGTTGGCTTCATCAGGTGGTGGGCTCCAGCTCACACTAAAGCAGTTTGCAGCGGAGTGTAAAGCGGTGGGGATGAGAATAATCAGTTGTTAGTGTGAGGCCATGGTCCTCAGCTGGAATAAGGTAGCGTTCTCACTTTAAGTCAGGGATGATTTGCAGCCCCAAGTGGAGGACTTTAAGTATCTCGGAGTAAATGATATTTAATAGTCCACATTTAATCCATTTACTCTTTAATACAGTCGGAACAGTTATCCCTCATGATCAGGATTGTTCATCCCTGAGTTAGCCAGTTTGGATGAGTATCTGCTGTTAGCTGCCCAATTATTTGTCATGTCAAGTCCTGGTGTTGCCCAGCACTTCATTCCAGAGACTTGTTGGATGTTTTCCTTTGTGTTATTATCTGGTTCTTGTTCTAGAAGGCTGGTGTGATCTGCTCTCAGATCCACCAGGCACCTGGAGTTGGTGTTGTGTGACACTTCTTTCTCTTCCAGTATTGTTCAGTCTCAGCTCTGGGTGGGTCATCCCTCGTAGTGCTTTTCTGCTTAGTGTGCCAAATCTTGAGTTATTTCTTGACCTCTTTTAGTGTTTTAGTGTATTTGTAAGAAATGTAGCTTGTTTGTAGCTTTGGAGGCCAGGTTCATTGAATGGCTCCGCACTAGTGTTGAAAACAGTCCTATAGCTACCCAGGCCCTGGTATTTGATGCTCGCCAAAGTAGCTTAGCCCCCGTTAGCCCCACCAAAGAAGAACAAAATAGTTTTTTGGTGACTCTAGTCTTAGAAATGTGAAGCTAGAGACTCCAGCGACCGTAGTCGATTGTATTCCTGGGACCAGAGAAGATGACATTGAAGCAAATTTGAAATTGCTGTCTAAGAGTAAGAATGTATTTGGTTAGACTGTAATTCATGTTGGCAGTATTGACACCCGGTTGTGTTGATCAGAGTTCACTAAAATTAAAATGGAGTCGTGTGTAACTGTGTGTAAAAATGAGTGATGGCATGTAACCAGATGTTGTCCTTCAACCACTGTCTGACTAGGTGGTGTCCAGAAAATGACGTAGGGTTTACTGATAACTGGAAAACCTTCTGGGGAAATCCTAGTCTTATTAGGAGAGATATCATCCATCCCACTTTGGATGGCTCAGCTTTTATTTCTAGAAATTTGGCTTAATTCTATTAAACCCCCAAAATGTGACTATCCAGAGTTGGGACCAGAAAGTGAAGAAAACAACAGAAGAACATCCTCAACTGCACCCAAAAGTAAACCAATTAAATGTGGCTTATTAAACATTAGGTATTCCTCTTCTAAGTCCCTGTTAGTAAATTAATTTACCCTTGTTCACCCTAAGCAGAAAACTCAAAAACCAGTTTTAGTTATGGTCCTCCTGGCCCTCAGGCTTATCTTTTTTGCTCAGTTCTGACAAAATCATCCACTCTAATTATTTTAACATCCATGTAGATGTTGAAAATGACAGCCTCAACATTGTATTTAACTTTTATTCGACCATCTTTAAAAAAAACATCTGGCTACTTGGAAGCAAAATATCAGAGGGGGACAGTCACGACTTTTCCACGGTGCTGTCTATAAATAAAATGTCTCTGTATGTAGTTTTACAGATGGAGCGAGCCTGGGTGGATGCATTATGTTGACATTTGGATGGTCAGCTTAAAAAAAAAAAAAAAGTATTAAACTATAATAAGTTTTTGTATTTATGGTCTCAGTTTTTTGCTGTTATTGTCAGTTGTATATGTTTGTGTCTTTATTGCGCTAACTGTAGTATTTTGTGTGTTTTTAAGTTGGCTAAAGACATGTCAGCTGCTGCTGTTCGAACCATCAGGAAGGAAATCAAAGAACTTTACATCAACATCCAGCCACAGCAAGAGAAGGACAAGGCCTGTGGGAATGGGAATGGCATAATGTAAGCTCTGCTCATGTGCTGCAGTCACTGTTGCTAGGCAAGATGGAAAATATTGCTGTGGTATTACCAAATACCACAAAGAATAACAGCATAATTTTGCTGCTCAGAGCTCATAAGATTAGTTAAATTTCTGTTAACACACTGAAGTCAGGAAAGAGGAAAAGCAGCTGGTTTTAAACAGAGTGTTTTAGCTTTAAGTGTGGGGCTCCCACAGGAAGTGAATGTTATTAATAAAACAGGTGTGTCATCAGCTCTCTAACGGCTTCTTCGTGTCTCTTTCAGAATCATCGCAGAGTCCTCCACAGGGTGCATATTTGCAGGTTCAGCTCTGGGAAAGAAAGGTGAGGGGGTCATTTGAACCAGCAGGTGGCAGCAACACTGCAGTACTGCAGAACAAGTACTGACACCTTATTGAGACGGTCACTTTATTGTGAAATGTAATTTATATGAGGGTTAGGGTTAGAAACAACTGACAACTTAGTCAGCCAATCATATTCTGCAACAGGTGTGATGACTGTCTTTGACAGTGCAGATGGCCAGCTACATACGTGTGTGTGTGTGTGTTTTTTCTCCCAGGTGTGTATGCAGATAAAGTGGGTATTGAAGCTGCTGAGATGTTGCTGAAAAACATCAGACACAATGGCTGCGTGGATGAATTCCTGCAGGACCAGGTGAGACACACACACACACACACACACAGACAGACAGATACACACCCGGTATCCTCACTGTGACCTTACTCGAGTCTTCTCCTCAGGTCATTATTTTCATGGCGCTGGCAAACGGAACGTCTCGGATTCGGACCGGTGCTGTGACACTACACACACAGACGGCCATTCACATCGCAGAGCAGCTGACTCAGGTCAGGAGTACTTGGAGCACACAGACGCTACACCAGTGCTGCATTTACAGAGTGCATTTCTATTATTTAATCACTGACTATAAGTTTGGACATGTGGCGTGTGACTCCTTTCAAAAAGAAGCCTGATTGTATAGAAGTCTCTGGCCCTCACCTCCATTGATCTATGTCCTTATAAAACACTCAGAGATTGTGGTTTTGAGTCTGAGTGACTGCACATGATGTTCACTTTGTGGTGAAGAAGACAAAGCAGGACGAAGGGATGAAGCAGGGCGTGCTCTGCTGTGGGAATGACAGGTTGCTACCATATGATGATGCAGTGTTCATCGGGTTCTCAGGAGCAACCCCTCGCTCGTCACAGCCACTGTGAACACACTAAGATGGCGACAGGACTTCAGTAACCAGTGGATGTCATCTCAGTGGCTGCTTCCATTTCCTGTATATAGACATGAGTTTCATACATACAGGTGTTTGCAAAAGTTCTGCTTTTAAAGTTTAAAAATGTCAGCCCAGGAAACGTGAACTGCTAGTGAAACAGATGTTTATTTGAGCTTCACGGAATAATGATGGGAATTTAGATTTTTAATGCACTAAATAATATGAATATAGTTGTTTGTTTTTTTTAAAGAAAGTGGTGGTTGTCATGGAATAATGCGAACTGAGAAATGGATCTTTTTGTCCAATATTTGAAACAGAAATAACCTGTCAGTTCTATAATTTACAAATTTGCTCAAAATAAACCAAAACTTTATAAGCTAAAGGGGGACTGGCAGCTTTGCATGATTCACACTTCAGAATAATCCTTAATTGTCGTCTTTGATGCAGCTTCAGTTCATCCACCGTCTCAGTCGAGCTCATCAGTTATTAACTCGTATGTTGTTGTGTTTGCAGGCAAAGTTCACAATAACAAAGTGCGAGGATGAGCTGAGCAGAAACGTCACCTACATCATCGAATGTCAAGGATCAGGAGCAGTGAACCCCCACCTGTAGCAGAACACACTCCACACGCTGACCACGCCCTCGGTAGCTGCTCCTAACATGGCCGACCCTCTTAGTTTCTGTCTCTCAGGGTTTTTCCATAAATACTGTAATAAATAAGTCTCCTTCCTGTGTTCACGTCTCTGCCTGTTTTTAATTGGTTTAAGGGAACTGTTCCAGTATTTCCCCATGCGCACTTCAGTTTCCGGGTTCTTGGGTTGTTAGTTTGACTCTTTGACTCCAAGGAGCATGATCCCGATTCTCCTTTCACTCAAAAGAATTTCAGAATTTGTACTTAATAAAGTCAAATTAGGACTTATTTGGTTCAAGGCTGTAAAAGATTGCTCCTGAGGTTCAGCACTGTTTTTGGATCACTGTTATGCAGTTGTCATGTTTTCATATATCCACAATCTGAAATGAGATTTAAGGGAAGCACAAGATAAGGTCAAGGTTAGGACTCTTTACACAGCTTCACTGTAGTTAAGCCTTTGAGTTGAGACTGTGAGTCTGTTTTAAGAGTCTCAGTAACTAAAGGATTTGGACTATCTGAGTAATATTTCTGAGGTGTATAGTAATAAGTTTTGAGATACTTTTTCAGTCCAATTCAGACTTTTTTCTTTTTTTTTTTTTGAAGATCCTGGGATTCTAAATCACGATTGACCTTTACCTAAAAATGACCCGTAATAAGGGTAAAAACCCACAATATGAAGTTTGGAATTACAGTTGTAGATTAATATGAAAGTATCAGCTGTTCACATCTGTCACTGCATGGTTGGCTCAAGCTCCTCACAGCACTGACTCCTTGGCAACAACAGATCATAGTTATATTCCAGTGCAATAAATAACATCCCGGTGATTTTAGCTCACAGTCTGCATGTTAGCAGAAGCATCCAGACTTCGGAGAGACTTTGAGTTAGGCCTCTTCAGAAGAGCACACAAAGTGACTGGCATGAAATAAGTCGTGCTTCCTGAACTACAATGAAATGTGAACTGCTCCACCAGGAAATGTTTGGCATTCCCTGTTTACTGGTCACATCTGAAGTTGCTCTAACAAGGTGATCTAAATGATCCTGAAACATGGTATGGAAAGGCTAAACACAGATGTGGGGGAGAAAGGAGGTCTCAGCTGTTCTCTATTCCTGCTTCTTTTTTGTTCTTGCATGAAAAACCCAAATGTGATTTGTTGCTGTTGTTTGGTGGTTTTATACATGTTTGCACCCTTACTGCATGGCTGCAAAAATTTTGCCTCGTTTGTGCGTAACCACATTAATTTTTTAGCTGTGACCCAGTTGAAACTGATGACCTAATGAGTTCACTGTAAAACAGTATTTCAGATTTTTAAACTGAGATTCTGACTTTATGTTCTAAAATCCTGACTTTAAGATGGAAACACTTTAGAAAATGGTCTTTTTACTGTTTACGTTGAAAATGGGACTTTATAGCAAGCATTTAATATTACAACTTAAAAAAAAAACAATTTAATTTTGAAACAAAACAATCTCCGAAACCAAAGTGTGTACGTCATGTGTGAGGGAGTGCTGCGTCGGTATGAGCAGCTTTATTCAGGCTATAAGCTGATAGAAGTGAGGGAAAAATAGAAGAATAAGGAAACTGATAGGAAGAAGGGAACATAATATGAAGTTAAGCTGTGCATATTATACATGTGCAAATAGCCATAAAGTGAGGTATTGTTAAAGGCAGTGAGTGATGTATATGTGGGCCAATAGCACAATGGCCGTTTGAGGGGTCAGAATTGGCCAAGTGTTTTTATTCTGTGTTTAAGAAATTAAATTTGTATCTATGTTGTATTCTGTGGTGTCTTTCTAGTTATTTAGATAAGTTCTTTTTTGAGTTGCCCCCAGACCCGGCAGGAGGAAGATGATCCAAAGGAAACCAGCCCCATCCTTGGCCTTACTCCCCACAGCACCCATTCCTCAGGGTCCCCAAAGTGCTCCAGATAAAATATGGAAAAGGAAATAAGAGGAATAAAGGGATTACATGCATAAATGTAATATAGTTCAGCACATATTAGTAATTAGGAATGCATCGTTGATGTTACATTAGTTTGTTAAAGTACAAAGGAACAAAAGAAAAACAAATGATCCCTTAGAGATGGGGCGAGGAGTGGAGCTGCTGCTCCGCCACATCGAAAGGAGCCAGGTGAGGGGATTTGGGCATTGGCTAGGATGCCTCCTGTATGAAGTGTTCTGGGCATATCCCACTGGGAATGGGCCCTGGGGCAGGCCCCGGACATGCCGGAGAGATTCTGTCTCTCGGCTGACCTGGGAACGACTCGGGTGTTCCCCCAGATAAGCTGCAGGTGTCTGGGGAGAGCGAGGTCTGGGTTTCTCTGCTCGGGCTGCCAAGCCAAGATGGAAGCCAAGCAGGGAACAAAGCACAGACTGCTTCAAAGCTGTGATGATGCCATCAGTAAGAGAGAAGGAAAAAGAACAAGTAGCTGGATGTAGGTAAAAGAAAAGTTTATTTCAGTTGTTTAGTTAATATTTGTTTTTAAATTTTATTGAAGATATGGGTTTGGGTTGGGGTTGGCACTGGTCATTGACTAATTGGAAGGATGGTGGTTCGATCCCTGGCTGCCAAAGTATCCTTGGATGAAATACTGAATCCCGAGTTGTTCCTGATGTGTTTATTGGAGTGTGAATGTGTGTGTCTGTGGGTGAGTTATTTTGTACTGTATAAGTTGTAGATTTGTATTGTCAGAGACAAAATGCTGCTGCCAAAGTCAGAATTACAGAGGAAAACCAAAGTTCAGAGATTATTTTCTGGGGTGCCAGCTGTCTGCATGCGGTATCAGAAGAATAGAAACTAAATAGAGTTCGAGGTAGAATTTAAAATTTTACTGTTTCAGTTTTGCTAATTAATAATAATGGAAGGCTGGTGCAGTAATAACTGTCTATCCTTTTTTAGCAAAGGGGTGAAGCTGAAGTTAAAACGCTCCGACAGCCTCAGAGGAATATTGTGATCTAAATATTTAATATTGCCTGTGTGGGAGCTACAGAATCCCAGGCATCCTTAGAGAGTGGGAATATGGTTGAGTTATTCAGATTTTGTTTAGTTTGAAATTTTTGAGAGGACATTCTTGTAGTGATGTTTTTATTGGTCTTTTAGGGTCTTTTATTATGAATTTTGCCATATTGATGCTAAAAATGGCAAATAAAGATGCAGAAAGTGGGAATCCTTATCTGGATGATCCCATTTGTGATTCTTGTGGCTGTTGGTGGAATGAACTGTTGTCAGGGCCTTTAAAAGCATTAGCAGTGAACGGGCTCTGAAGCAAGACTCAGGAGTGAGTCAGTGTTAATTGGCTTTGTTGTCACCGACTGAGCAAAAACTGAGGAACTGAGCGACGGGGAAGATCCGGGGAAACGAAGCCAGCAACTTGGATGGACAGCTCTGGGAGAGAGGAAGGAGAGTCACGCCAGACAGAATCTGAGGTTCACCTGTTAATCAAGTTTCAGAAGGTGCTCTAGAGAGTTTGAGTCATTGGAAGGTGAGAGAAAACAGGGGAATGCACAGAGGAGCCGGATTACCGCTCTAACAAGGACAGGAATCTGGTGGAGACTGGATGGTGGAGCTGTGATAAAGCCAAGAAGATGCAGGTGTGGTAGCTGAAGAGCAGGAGCCTGGGACGCTCTTGTGGGAATTGCTTTCTTTTCTGTTGTTGTTCTGTTGTGAAATAATGGTGAGAAAATTGTTTCTAGAATCCAAATGGAAATTGATCAGACCCAGGTGATTTGTAATTTGGTATTTTGCGAAGTGCTTTATGGAGTTCAGTGGCAGCAGTTCAATTAACATGTTTGCTCGTTCTTTGGATATCTGCCGTGATTCTAGATAATAATTAATAATTTTTTTAAAGAAAGTTTTCACTCTCAGCTTGTGTTGGGTCATAAACGTGTAGCTGGCTATGAAAGGGACATAATACATTATTAAGGCCATCTGGTTTTGAATAAGGTATTGACAGGATATTATTTAATAAATTTTTTATTACTTTTCTAAGATTTCAACTGATGGCCTTTGCAGATTCTTCCCAAAGAACAGTGAAGTTCATTTTACTGTGAGAGCTGAATTCTTTATATTAACAAGCTGCAGTGAGTCAGAACCAGCTGCCTCTCCAGGGTCCAGGTGTGTCTATACTTGCAGATCAAAACAGATAACTGGTTCCAGACTTTTCCGGACCTGGTCCTGGATGTAGACCTGGACTTCCTGTGGTCCTTGTCCTGTTTCTGTGATGTCATCAGTGTGTTGTGTTGTTGGTTGCCCCTCTAACTCACCTGCTGCAGGTGAGCTGATGTATGGTGTGTGTATAGCAGGAAATCCAGCTCACAATGTGTGTTGAAACCTGAAGAGGCTGTAAACTCATACCTCTGTCCCCTCTGGAACCAGGAGTAACCTGATCCAGGACACCTGACACCCCTTCCCTTCAGCTGGATTCTTACAGTCTGCTTGCTGTCCTGCAACATGGCAGACACTGGGTCCTGGAGGACCCACCAGGACAACCCTCTGATCCTCCAATCGGGACCTGGACAAGGCCTGGGACTGGGTCTGGGACGAGGAGCAGGGCCAGGACCAGAAACGGGATCGGCTCCAAACCGTGTGTGGATCTCACTGATCGCAGGTGAGTTTGAAGTCATCATTGTGATGTACACACATGCTCAGTGGACTGCTCTGCACTATAAACACAGCAGAAACCTTAACATGAATCTTCAGTGTGGAACCCTAAATCCAGCCAGTCAGAATGGATTGTTTCACCTGCATTTCACAGAGATGATCTTAAAGAATTTTCCAGAAGCCATTTGATGAGCTCAGTTAAAAACAAAACAGAATCAACTCTTATTGTGATTCATTTTATTCTGAGAATCTGCTGTTAACCACACATACCAGATTCTGAAAATGAAGAAGAAGAAGCTGCAAACCTTATTTCAAATTAACTCTGGACACCTTTGAATACAGAAAAGTTGGATGAGCTGGGATTGGACTACATTAAAGTCTTTTAACCCAAACAAGTGTAATTTAAATAAAATTAAATTACATTCAAAGTTTCATTATTTACAAGACACTTCTGAGAGAAAAACTTTGTTATAAAAAAATAAAAAAATATAGCATATGTGGACAATATTTTTTTTTACAGCTGTTGAAATATAACAATATTTTTATTATTATTATGATAACTACAAAAGAAAATTTCTAGTGTACTTGCTGCTGCTGAATTGTAAGTAAAACCAAGAAAGCCAAGAAACACTGGAAGCAAAAAGTAGCTTCAAACTAGAAAAACAGAAAGCTGGAAGCAGGTCATGAACTGACATTCTGATGTAAGTCCCAAAAAATAACTTTAATATTTTTAGACTTTTTAGACAGTGGAGTATATTTTGACCAGTCTTTTTTTCAAAGGTGGAACTAAATGCAGAGACTGTTATCAATAACCAAATCTGTGCGTGATAGAGCCATAGAGAACATGTTAAAACCAAATTCTATAATGTGGTGGATTTTATTTTGAAAGGCTAATATGCCTAAACACATTCTGTTTACACAACAGTAGTCATAAAGGGAATCACTAAGACAGCCATGGAATGGTTCATTACATGCAGAAGAGCTTGCCTCGTTTATAAGTCCTCGTAACTGGCTTTAAAATTTGTGAGCTTTTATTTTGAAGATCTGACACACTTTGTTTAATTTTATTTTAATGATGAAACAAAGCGTAGACACTGTGTTTCAAACAGCTGAAAACATTTGTTTCATGAACATTTCATTTCGAGGTCTTCAGCGCCTCTTATATTATATTTTTAAGCTTCTTTTAACGATCTGCCTGTTGTGTCCGTTTGCCTGCAAGGCTCAACATGGTTCTCCACGGGCAATGTGTTGGCAGCTGTGGACAGCCACCTGCAGAGAGTCTGTTGCTGGTTACAGCACTGAAGTGCAGTGCTGTAAAAAACTATTTGGCCCTTTCCTTTTATAATATATATTTTTATTTAAATTTTTTATTTTATTTTATTTATATTTGTCATAAATGTTTCAGATATCAAACAAAATTTGATATCAGTCACAGATAACCTGAGTAAACCTGATTCGTCGGTGGACCTCATGGCCTCCCCACCAGTGAGTGAAACGGACTGTCCAGAGGATCCTCTGCAGATCTGCGCTCCTCTGCATGGTTACGTTCTGCAGAGATCCTTGCCCCAGCATTGATAAATGCACATTCCATCTCAAATAAAACTTTCATCCTGAGTGATCTGATTGAGTCTAAAGACCTGGATTTCTTGTTTGTGGACAAAACAGATCACCCCCTCCACACACACACAAGTTAAAGCAGAAGCAGACATGGTGGCTCTTAGTGCTTGCTAGATGATCTTAATGATAAACACCCCTCTGGAAGAGCAAGAGCTAGAGCTCAGAAAAAATAGCTTAATTTGGAGATGAAAATAGCTGCATCAACAGCTAAAGTAAAGGTGTTGTGGGCCTCTTAAGGCGCTAGACTTTCTAGCGCTAAATCAGACAGAATGAACTCATATTTTGAGAGAGAACAAAGAGAGGTTCCAATGCTGAATGCAAATGCTGAGACATTTGTGCCCATAATAACTGAGCAGTCACGTTCCCATTTGTTATGTGCAAAAGTTAAGGAGAGGAATGGTGAGCTGCAGCCAAAGGCTACATTGTCAAAGGAGCTGGAGTTAACGATGCAACCAAGTACCGAAAGAACCGGCACTCAAAAAAGAGCCAGAATTCCCATCTCTAGTTGACACTGTGTTGCATAACTTTTGTGTTAATGATTGTGTAGTTGATTCTTACTTTATGAAGAACTTTGAGCTTTCTGTGCTAAAGGCGGTTTTCAGATCACTAAATGGATTGACTGATGTGCTGTTCTTGCTACCATACCTCGAGGGGAAAGAGCCATGAAGGTGAAGGATCTAGACTTGGACAGTGACACTGCCTATAGAACAAGCACTGGGGGTGCAATGGTGCATCCAGTTGGATTTATTTAAGTTTAAGATCATACTCAGGGACAGACCTCTGACAAGGAGAGGTATTTTATCCATCTATGATCCTTTAGGATTTTTAGTTCCTGTTGTGTTATTTGCCAAAAGGATCCTTCAAAATTTGTGTAGACTGCAGCTTGGTTGGGATGATGCCTCGCCAGTCATTGTTGCCCAGGAGTGGAAGGTCTGGCTGGAGGAGCTACATCACTTTGACGGTTTTGAGGACAACAGATGCTTAAAACCTCTCAACTTTGGTGACGTTGCTTCTGCGCGGCTACACCACTTTGCAGATGCGAGTGAAGATGGGGATGGACCGGTGAGTTACCTGTTACTGTATGACATCTATGGACAGGTGCACTGTGCCTTTATGATGGGGAAGGCACAGGTGGCTCAGTTAAAATCTATCACCGTCCCCCGTGTGGAGTTAACAGCTGCAGCAGTTGTGAGCAGAATGGACAAGCTGTGGAGGAAAGCACTGAGAATGCTATTGCAGGAATCAGGTTTTTGGACTGACAGTGCCTAAGTATTGAAGTATATTAGAAATGAAACCACAAGGTTTAAATGTTTGTGGCAAATCAGGTCTCAGAAATACTTTCCAGTGCATCTCAACTGAGATATGTAAATACAGCAAGTAACCGTGCTGACTTGGCTTTAAGAGGAGCTAAGGTTGAATCCTTCCTGAAGGCTGATATGTGGGTGGCAGGGCCCAAGTTTCATGTTGAATCTGAAATTAAGTGGTCAAAAAAATCTGGGTGTCTCCGGAAAGGTCCAGATGATCTAGAGATTAAGACTCTCTCTGTTAATGTTACCCAATCTAATGAGCAGGTGGACATGATTATGCATTTCATTAGTTATTTCTCTTCTTGCATCCAGTTGAAAAGGATGGTGGGTTGGCTTTTTAGGTTCAAGAGCTTGCTAAGGGATCTTGTTCAAAGGAGGAAACATCTGAAAGACTTTCTCACTCAGTCTGGTCTGGAGAAAGAGCAAATTGAAAAGAGCTGCTGGGTGTTAAGGCCCAGGCTGCATGAGGTTCTCTTTCAGTTGAAAAGACTGATATGGCAGAAATGGGAATTGTCTGCTTCTGCCAAAGGAAGTGGATTCAAGACAAGGTGTCCGGATTGCAAAGGGGAGAAACTGTGAAGAGAACTAGTCATCTTCACAGGCTTCATCCCATACTTGAAGATGGTGTCCTAAGAGTTGGAGGCAGACTTAGCAGAGCAGCTATGTCAGATGAGGCCAAACATCCTGCTATGTTGGCTAAGAATCTTCATATTTCTGACCTAATTCTCCATCACATACAAAATCAGGGAAGAGTTGTTCAGGCAGTTTTTGACAAGGGAGGGCTTGTGCGACAGGTTCAAATCAAGACGAGGAGCAGCTGGTTGGATAGGCCTGTTACCAAGGTGTGCCTTCTTCAAGAAGCGGAGGAGCCATAAAGATTTGTACTGACTCTTAACCCCCCCCTTTTGTGGATATGGATTGTTACTGAACTGGACATTTGTAGTTGTGAATGTTATTTTGATCATTTTAAGTTTTGTTTCTTACATGTTAGTATTAATGTAATTATTGCTTTAGAATAATTAGGGGCCAGAATGTGGGAGCCAAATATGGACGTGTGTGTGTGTGTGTCTCGTGTCTCGCAGGTAGGACTCAGGCACAGGACACAAAAATCCAACAGAACAGAGTTTATTCCAAGATGCGCACAAAAAACAGAAAACACAATCAACTGCGGGGAAGTCTGGCCGCTTGTGCTTCAAGGTTCCCGTGGCATCTCACTCTCGTGTTATCCAGTGACTTCTATGGAAGTTTATCAGTGGCAAAGTCTGTGTAGAAGAAAAAGGGTTAATCCGACTATTTTAGAAAAAAATGTTCCAAAATGAGTCAGTCTGGGTACCTTGCTGAGGCAACGATCTGGCATTGACTGAGAGTTTTCCACTGGCTTATAACTCCACTCCATTAGTGACATGAAGAGCAGGTGTGTCAGGTCAGCCACAGGTGAGCTGATTGTCTATTATGTCACAGTATTTGCTGTGGAACTGCTAAACAAGGACATGGACTTCCAGCTAATCAATTTCATGAATCCCCCATTTTTTTTCCTCACAGCAATTTTGTAGTCCAGTTCAGTTCAGTTCAGTTATGTCGAAGTTGAAGGTAGACAAATCAAAATGTTTGGTTGTTGGGTGTATTAACCCACATGATTCCTTACATCACCCCCCCCCCCCCCAGCATCAGAGCTTCTTCGAAGTGCCTGTTTCTCTGGCGGTAGATAATCGTATTGCTGCTATCAAACTACAAAAATGGCAGAACGGGGTGGAGTGGAATGTTCTGTGACCTGGAGGGGTGCGGGGCGTGAAGTGTCTCATTCACTTTTAAAAAGACCACACTAAAACGAGCTGCTCTAAGATGCGCGTAAGAACAGGGGTAAAAGAGGGGTCTGTGGAGCTAGAATAACGAGGAATTCAGACTAAAGCATTGCAGTTCTACTTTATATAGACCACAAGGGAATGATTTACATATGAAAAGGACGGACTTAAAAGCATGATATGTCCCCTTTAAGTCTATAAAACACCCAGCATCATTTATAGCACCTGATGAGCAGCTTTAAATTTTCAGGTGCTTTTACTGTAAAAGTCTTTTTATAACACTTTGAATGACAGGCATATGATGTCCCACCTGCTCCTTACTGTCACTACAGAGCACAAAGTCATCTGCAAACATCATACAGAGAGTCCTGCCTGACCTCATCTGTCACCCTGTCCATCATCACTGTCTCACTGTCTTCATACATGTCCTACTCCACCCTCACATACTGTTCTGCCACTCCTGACTTCCTTATGCAGGACCACAGGTCCTCTCTTGGCACCTTATCATCTACTTTCTGTAGATCCAGAAAGACACATCAAAGCTCCTTCTGACCTTCTCTATACTTCTCCATCAACACCCTCAAAGCAAACATTCCATCTGTAGTGCTCTCTCTCGGCATGATGACACACTGCTGCTCACTGAACGTCACCTCTCTCCTTAGCCTACCTTCAACAACACTTTTCCATATCTTCATGGTGTAGCTCATCAGCTTTATTCCTCTGTAGTTACTACAACTCTGCACATCAGCCTTGTTCTTGGAAACTCATACCAGTACAATTCTCCATTTTCCAGGCATCCTCTTAATCTCCATCATTGTTGTAATCTGGTCAAAAAGTCTGCTGTCCTCGCTGCTAGACTTTTCCATACCTGCATAGGTGTGTCATCTGGACCAACTGCCTTTCCACTTTTCATCTTCTTCAAAGCTGCCCTCACTTCCTCTTTTCTAATCCTCTTCACTTCCTGATTCATTAACTGCACTCCATCCACCCTCCTCCTTTCTACATTCATCAACATACATCAACAAAGAGCTTTTATTGCAAAATTTATTGAAAAAGTTGTGACGCTGTGTAAAATATAAATAAAAACAGAATACATTGATTTGCAAGATGCTTTTTACAATATTCAATCATGTTTCTGACCTGTTGCCAATTAACCTAATTGGTTGCTAAATGGTCCTCCAGCCGTTTCTTTTGAATGCCATTTACTTTTCCAGCGTGTTGTTGCCCCCATCACAACTTTCTTGAGATATGTTACTTTTTTTTTTTTAAAGTCAGCTTATCAAATTTTACAGGTAATGGATTAGGACTGATTGAAAGCCTCACTACCTCCACCAAGGGGGTATGTTTTTAGTAGCATTTGTGTGTCATTTTGTCTGTAAACATAATCGCCCAAAAAGGTTTGAATGAATTCTGATAAAAAAAAACTTTGTAGGGGTGCAGAGCACGGTCATGTTAACAGTTAATTAAAATTTGGCTCACATGCACCAAGGTCTTCATGGTCAACTTATTGATTTACTGGTCAAAAATTAACAAAAAGCCTTATAACTGAGAAACTATGATTTTTACAAGTGTGGGGTGTATTGTCAACATGCATAAAGTACCATGTAAAGATTTAAAATATGTCATGTTTGACGTCTGACCTCTCCCTAAAGGTCAATAGATTGATCTGAAGGTCAAAGTGATAATAATACCATATAGCGCTATTTGACAGCCATATGACTGAATTCAGGTGTTCCAGTCACTTCAAGGGCCACAGGTGTATAAATTAAGCACCTAGGCATGCAGCCTGCTTCTACAAACATTAGTGAAAAATGGGTCACTCTCAGGAGCTCAGTGAATTCCAGTGTGGTGCCGTAATAGGATGATATCTGGGCAACAAGTCCAGCTGTAAAATTTTTCTCACTACTAAATATTCCGCAGTTATCTGTTAGTGGGATTATAACAAAGTAGAAGCGATTGGGAACAACAGCAAGTCAGCCATGAAGTGTTAGACCACATAAAATCACAGAGCAGGGTCAGTGGATGCTGAGGCACATAGTAAACAGAGGTCACCAACTTTCTGCAGAGTCAGTCACTAAGGACCTCCAAACTTCATGTGGTCTTCAGATTAGCTCAAGAACAGTGCACAGAGAGCTTCATGGAATGGGCTTCCATGGCCGAGCAGCTGCATCTAGAGCAGTGGAGATGTGTTCTCTGGAGTGATGAATCACAGTTCTCTGTCTGGCAATCTGATGGATGAATCTAGGTTTGGTGGTTGCCAGGGGAACAGTACTTGTCTGACTGCGCTGTGCCAAGTGTAAAGTTTGGTGGAGGGGGGATTACGGTGTTGGGGTTGTTTTTTCAGGAGTTGGGCTCGGCCCCTTAGTTCCACTGAAAGGAACTCTTAATGCTTCAGCATACCAAGACATTTTGGACAATTTCATGCTTCCAACTTTGTGGGAACAGTTTGGGGATGGCCCCTTCCTGATCCAAAGTGAAGTCCATAAAGACATTGATGAGTGAGTTTGGTGTGGAAGAACTTGACTGGCCTGCACAGAGTCCTGACCTCAACCCTTGGAATTAGAGTGGAGACTGCAAACCAGGCCTCACAAATGTGCTGCTGGAAGAATGGTCAAAAATTCCCATAAACACACTCCTAACCCTTGTGGAAAGCCTTCCCAGAAGAGTTGAAACTGTTACAGCTGCAAAGGGTGGGCCAACATTATATCAAACCCTATAGATTAAGAATGGGATGTCATTCAAGTTCATATGTGTGTGAAGGTAGATGAGCAAATACTTTTGGTAATATAGTGTATGTTTCATACTGCCGCTGTTTGAAAACATACAGGCACGTAGGGGATGATATAAGGGGATTCCTCTGACCTCTTCAGGGTTCAATAAGGAAAATCTTTCATAAAATAAACTGGTTCTAATATATTGTTTTTATACTCTACCTGAGCACTCACTACTTTATACACTGCTCAAAAAAATAAAGGGAGCACTCAAATAACACATCCTAGATCTGAATGAATGAAATATTCTCATTGAATACTTCTGTTCTGTACAAAGTTGAATGTGCTGACAACAAAATCACACAAAAATCATCAATGGAAATCAAATTTATTAACCAATGGAGGCCTGGATTTGG
This sequence comes from Pterophyllum scalare, assembly GCA_024447675.2. Taxonomy (NCBI): domain Eukaryota; kingdom Metazoa; phylum Chordata; class Actinopteri; order Cichliformes; family Cichlidae; genus Pterophyllum; species Pterophyllum scalare. The sequence continues at coordinate 56,864 of JAMQGT020014134.1, forward strand.
AGTCACACACAAAATTAAAGTGGAAAAACACACTACAGGCTGATCCAACTTTGATGTAATGTCCTTAAAACAAGTCAAAATGAGGCTCAGTATTGTGTGTGGCCTCCACGTGCCTGTATGACCTCCCTACAACGCCTGGGCATGCTCCTGATGAGGTGGCAGATGGTCTCCTGAGGGATCTCCTCCCAGACCTGGACTAAAGCATCCACCAACTCCTGGACAGTCTGTGGTGCAACGTGATGTTGGTGGATGGAGCGAGACATGATGTCCCAGATGTGCTCAATCGGATTCAGGTCTGGGGAACGGGCGGGCCAGTCCATAGCTTCAATGCCTTCATTTGCAGGAACTGCTGACACACTCCAGCCACATGAGGTCTAGCATTGTCCTGCAGTAGGAGGAACCCAGGACCAACCGCACCAGCAAATGGTCTCAGAAGGGGTCTGAGGATCTCATCTCGGTACCTAATGGCAGTCATGCTACCTCTGGCGAGCACATGGAGGGCTGTGCGGCCCTCCAAAGAAATGCCACCCCACATCATTACTGACCCACTGCCAAACCGGTCATGCTGAAGGATGTTGCAGGCAGCAGATCACTCTCCACGGCATCTCCAGACTCTGTCACGTCTGTCACATGTGCTCAGTGTGAACCTGCTTTCATCTGTGAAGAGCACAGGGTGCCAGTGGCAAATTTGCCAATCCTGGTGTTCTCTGGCAAATGTCAAGCATCCTGCACGGTGTTGGGCTGTGAGTACAACCCCCATCTGTGGACGTCGGGCCCTCATACCATCCTCATGGAGTCGGTTTCTAACCGTTTGTGCAGACACATGCACATTTGTGGCCTGCTGGAGGTCATTTTGCAGGGCTCTGGCAGTGCTCCTCCTGTTCCTCCTTGCACAAAGGCGGAGGTAGCGGTCCTGCTGCTGGGTTGTTGCCCTCCTACGGCCTCCTCCACGTCTCCTGGTGTACTGGCCTGTCTCCTGGTAGCGCCTCCAGCCTCTGGACACTACGCTGACAGACACAGCAAACCTTTTTGCCACAGCTCACATTGATGTGCCATCCTGGATGAGCTGCACTACCTGAGCCACTTGTGTGGGTTGTAGAGTCCGTGTCATGCTACCACGAGTGTGAAAGCACCACCAACATTCAAAAGTGACCAAAACATCATCCAGAAAGCATAGGTACTGAGAAGTGGTCTGTGGTCCCCACCTGCAGAACCACTCCTTTATTGAGTGTGTCTTGCTAATTGCCAATAATTTCCACCTGTTGTCTACTCCATTTGCACAACAGCATGTGAAATTGATTGTCAATCAGTGTTGCTTCCTAAGTGGACAGTATGATTTCACAGAAGTTTGATTTACTTGGAGTTATATTTTGTTGTTTAAGTGTTCCCTTTATTTTTTTTGAGCAGTGTACAATATGTCGCACCCATGCACTTTCTTTTGTATGCCTAAGTGCTTTCTATTTAACATTCACACACACAGTCACACTCCAATGAACACATCAGGAGCATCCCAGGGTGCAGTATCTTTCTCAAGGATACATAGGAGACACGCAGACTGGAGCAGTCAGGGATCGAACCAGTTGAGCCAGTTGAGGTGGTTCAGACAGGTGTCCCAGGCATGTCCTACAGGGAGGCCCCGGGGCAGATCCAGGACACGCCGGAGAGATTATATCTCTCGGCTAGCATGGGAATGCATCGGTGTTCCTCCGGATAAACTGGAGGAGGTGGCTGGGGGGAGAGAGGTCTGGGCTTCTCTGTCTGGGCTGCTTCCCTTGCTACCCGGCACCGGAAGCTCTGCCTTGTGACCCCCAAAATGTGTTTTATCTTTAAGTATTTTCAAGAGAAATCAAATGAACTACTCAGTTGGTTAGAAATATACTGTAGTATAATATTATATAATAAGTTCAGTTATTCATGTCATCAATACCACTATCCATCACCTACTCCTACACAATGTTTGTGTAATCAAACATCTGTCATGCTACTGTTATCTGATTTTAACTGCACTACAAACTCTATCAGTATGTTTTCAAAAGAACAGATAAAACAAAATAAAGGTCTCCAAAACACAATTCTGTCCCCTTAAAAGTAAATACTGCCCAGAGAGGGGGCTGCCTCTTTTTGTTTACGTGTTTCCCAGTGGAACGTGAAGGCAGCACGGACAGGCGGCATGATAAGTTTAGTGATTGGCTGCCGTTGCTATGGGAGCGGCTCCCGTTGCTACAGTAACGAGTCTTAAGGAGGGATTTGGTAGAGTTTCAGGCTCGGAGTGTCGTCGAGCGGCGCTAACATGCTAATATGAAGACTGCGAATAGTTACCGGTTTACAACAGAAAACAAAGTAAAGGAAGTTATAGAAAACCTGCTGTGAGTGGAGAGAAGCCGAAGGCACCAATGTGAAGCTGATGAGAAAGTTTCTAACTTTGTTGACGCTCTCCGTCCAGCTGCTAACGGCGTACCGAGCAGCTAGCAGTTCCGAAAGTTTCTGGAGCTTGCAGGCGGAGGTGAGACAGGTCAGGAGTTAGACGGATCCATGACGGTGGAGGGTGTGAAACATTCCCCGTTCCTGTCATCTTTGTTCAGGATGAGCCAGGACTGTGAGTTTATTAAAGGTAACTTTAAATTACAGTTATTTTATAGAGCATAAAAATGGAAAATGGGAGCAATAAATAGTTGCTAAACTGTTTATCACTACTTGACTGAGAATTGGGAGCTTTTGAGTTTATTAAATGAAAAATCCAACAGAAAGTGTAATAAAAGTGTAACTAAAAAATCAAAACTTTATTGTACGCATCTGCTGCACAAAACTATGAAACTGGCTTCAGCTTATATAACAGTCATCACGAGGCTCCAGGTAGTGATTGTGACCATTGGTTAGTGATTTGATTTAAAGTGATGTTTGATGGATAACTTTTCTTGTAGTGCCTGCCTGCGCTGAAAATTGTGTCATTTTCGATTAGTCATCCAGCTTTGTGGAGATGGTAACAGAGGTGTCGTACAGTTTGAGCATTGTGGGTCTGGATTAGTTCCTCATTCTGACCAGTGCCTTTGTGGTCAAGAAATAGTTTGCTTGGCTGAATAGAGTCACCAGGGTTTCCATGTGTATGTGTTTTAAAGACAGAAGGCAGCTTTTGTCACAGAGATCCATCCTGTCAGCCGCTGCTCTCTAAAAACACACTCACGAGGGTCAATGTGAAGAGAGTCCTTATAACAATTAATTTTTTTCTGACAGTGCTGCACATTTATTGCCTCTCCTGTACCCCTAATCAGCTTTACTGTATTTTAAAGTACAAAAAAACAAGTATTTTCTGTAATGTCTAAGATCTTACTGTTTGTAACTGACTGAATCACTCCAGAGATGAGATGAGGGGACAGAGTTGGTGAGAACAAAGCAACAAAACCAACGGCGCATGTGTGTGAGTGTGAGAGAGTAGCTCGCACATGTGTATAAACGATAAGAGCGTAGAAAATATGCTTCATAACTAAGGTTGGTTGGAATTGCAGAAATGAATATAGCACAGTGGCAGAATGAGATGTTTGTAATTAAAATGTTCCTGCTTTCCTTTTTTGTTGTGTTCCTGCTGAAGCGATGATCCCTCTTGCCTTTATTAGGCTTTCATAAACTCTTGAAGTTAAATTAAATTTAATTCCAAATCAATCAAAATGTGGCAATAATCAGTGCAAACTGAGTTACACTAGAACAGTCACATAAATGATTTCAGTAAAGCTACTCATCTTTTTTGTAGAACACATTTCAGAGCTCTTCACATAAGGCAACAGCACAACATAATGGCAGCAGAGGCGTAATGTTCACAGTTGAACTGAAATGAGTGTTGAAGGTTCTGAACTTATTAGGATGTTATGGTATATGATAGAAATGCAGCAGTAATTAGCATGATCAGCAGCTCTAACAGCTTCCCTGTCTGTCTTTAACAGAGCGCCTGTACTTCGCCACGTTACGCAGTAAACCCAAAAGCACAGCCAACACACACTACTTCTGCACTGATGATGAATTTGTGTATGAAAAGTAAGTATATCACACCTGCTGCAGTGCATTGTTTTTTTAAAAACAATGTTTATAGCTGTAACCATTTTTTTTAATGTTGCACTTGAACAGTGTGCCAAAGATTGAGTAATGGAGCTGTGCACATGCAACTTGACAGACACACAAGTGGGTGAAGAGAGATGTACTCATCAGTGTATTTTTTTCTTTTTTTTATTAAGTAGAAAGAATAAATGAAAGCTGACTGTCGTTAATGCCTGGAGATTTTAGAGGCCTGTCTGCCATCAGAATGTTTAGAGGATGTTAGTCCAGAGCTCAATGACTCAAGTGTGACCCCTTTACAAGAGAAATACTTTAGGAATTTAAGTGGAGACTTTCACTCTCTGTACCGCTTTCCTTTTCAGCCAGCAGGAGTCAGATGGCCTCTGTGTGTAAACCTCTTGCAGACTGACCGATTTTTTTAATTTTTTTTTAACGGTCTGTCCTTTGTGTCTTCAGCTTCTACGCAGACTTTGGGCCGCTGAACCTGGCCATGTTGTATCGATACTGCTGCAAGCTCAACAAGAAGCTCAAGGTGAGTTTCTACTGGCGCCTCACCCTCTGCAGGAATGCCCAGAATGCAACAGGACAGATGCAACATGACACAATCTTACTTCTTGACTGTCACACACAGCAGGTTCACTGTGGCGGTGAGCATTCACAGTGAACCTGCTGTGTGTCACATGAATAGCACTTGCTATTTCCACTCCTCTTTCAGGCTCTGTTTTGTGTTTGCATGTTACCACAGTAATTGCATTCTTCTTGTCTTTTGTCATGACGTCCAACTGACGTCCAGCCGGACGGTCTGGATCCACAGCCTGTGTTCAGTCTCGTCACAGTCATCAAAAAAGCTGTAGCTTTTCATACCACACAAGGCTGCATGTTTACTGCTTACAGTGATGGGTGACTTAAAGGTAGCAGGAGTTCACAGTCTTTAGATCTTGGTGTAGTGGTCCTGAGCTAGTTCGTCCTTGTTTCGTACCAAACACGCTGTCACGTGTGCACTGCAGCCTTGAACCTTTCCAGGACTTACTCGGCAGAGATACACGGAAAAATACAAATGTCTGAATCACTTAGATCGAACAAAAACAGTGTTAAACCCAGGTACAAAGTCTGCATGATGTTGGGTGGTACTGAAGTCCAAATAGCAGCCCTAGTATTACGGGGAATTCACAGCTAGTGAGTGAGTGTCATGTGCCATGCTTGGCAGTCTGTATCCAGGCAGCACCAAACAGTGATTTTACATGTAAGAACGTGTCTAAAGCAGTGTCTTCATTATGTGTTACATTTAAAGAAAAGACAGCTGTAGAACATATCCAGCCTCATTCTTCTATTCAGATACTTGTGGAATTTCAAACCTTGCTTTCTTGATGGTGGCTCTCACATGTACTTGTTCTATGTGCATATAAATGTGAGCCTAAGTGCCTCTTAAGGTCTGTTCTTCTGGTTCTGATTAGTAGGACGGCCATCTTGTACATGAGCATTGGGAACTGCATTGCGAGACGTCTTAAGTTATTTTGAAATTTGTGCACATTAAATGATGAATGAGCTGGAGGGTTCAGCAGTGATTGGACTGGTTCTACTCTACATGAGCACTCAAAGCGGTTTACACAGTATGTCTCATTCACCCATTCACTTTTTTCTGCTTTTAACCTCACTCTTGAAATGATCTGTTGCTGCATTTACTGCATATGTGTTAGTTTGTCGATTGATAGTCACTTGTTAGATTTTTTTTTTTGTTGTTGTTGTTGCAATGTTTGCTGCCCTCTTGGCCAGATCTGTCTTGGAAAAGACATTTTAGTCTCTGTGAGATTTTTTTTCCCTGGTTAAATAAAGGAGAAATTTTAAAATAAGTGCTTTTTATCTAACATTCACACGCTGAATGCATCGGTGTCTTGCCCAAGATTACTTTGGCATGCAGACTGTAGCAGCTGGGAACTGAACCACCGACCTTCCAATTAGTGGATGACCTGCTCTACCTGCTGAGCCACGCCACCCACTGTAGCCTGAGAAGGCAGCCGATGGTTTAATGGTCACTGTGAGAATCTGCAGCTCACGGTTGTCCTCTTGACTTCTTTTTTTTTCTCAGCAGCTGATCTGGAAACAGTGAAAAATGTCTTTCTCAGTCCAGAATCCTCAGATTCAGTTTTACTGTAATGGGAAACAGAAATACACAAATCTGACGGGTTTGATGGAGACAGCATTTGGTAATATTTTTGATGACCAGCTCAGTGAAATGTTGTGTAACTATGCCGTGCTCGCTCTTGTTCTTTGCAGTCGTTCACACTAACAAGGAAACGAATTGTCCATTACACCAGCTTCGATCAGAGGACGAGATCCAACGCAGCCGTGCTGATTGGAGGCTACGCTGTAAGTACATCTTCTTATTGGGGTGTGTGTGTGTGTGTGTGTGTGTGTGTGTATTTAAATCAGACCTTTTTAAGGCGAGGCGTCCCCAGGAGAGGGGAAGCTAGGCATCAAAAACAGGACATGTGACACACAGATCAATAAGAACTAATCTTAATGTCACGTTGCCTTCAATTTATGTTTTCTGAAAGCTTTGATAAAACGAGTTTCCTAAATTGTCCCTCTGACATGTTGTGAGTTCACAGAAAGTTTTAAAGATGAGCAGACGTCCTGGGGAAACACATTTATGAGTGAATTAAAATGACTGAATTAATGACAAGAACAGGTGACACATTCTTGTTTAGAGGAGACGTCCACAAACACAAAACTCTAAAGAGGACAGAAAGTGTACCAAACAGTAATGCTGCATATATACTGATACTGCTGTGTGTTGACTCAGCTGTGATATTCTTCAATGAGAATATTTAATCGTCAGCATAACAGCTTGGAATAAATGAGTCCTTCATTTCCACATAAATATGTTATATAGTTACTCAGTTTTGAATCCATGGCTGCATTTTGACGGCGACTGCTGGCTGACATATTTATGAGGTTTCATCACTCTCTGTGAGCAGGTAGTTTTGCAGTGCAGGTGAATTGGACAGTGTGTTTCTTTTATTATCATCTGCTGATGGACAACAGAGTGGATACTGGTCATCAGAAATGAAAATGTCTCTTCCAGCCACGTTAAAAAAACAACCTTCCAAGGATTCATGGGAAAAGCGGTGTGTTTTCAAAGGCTGCAGGATTTTCTGCTATGTACCTGCCTTATACACCATTTGTGTAACTCTTTGTTTCCCCAAATCTGAAATGTCTACAACAGAAGTGAAGTGTGTAAAGTTGGCATGACGATAGAGACACAACAAACACTCATGGCAAATAGTTTAAAATCGAATGGATTCTCCTTTATTGTGGCCATAAACTCCATATGCAGCCCCAGGTCTGAAAACGCTGGCTGTGAAATGTAAAAGAAAATAGAATACAGATTTGCAAATGTCACAAACCTATGTTTTAGTCACAGTAGAAAACAGCAAACATATAAAATATTTAATTACTGTAAAAAGAAAAATAGCTCATTTCGAATTTGGCAGAAACACGTCTTAAAAAATAAAAAGTTGGGATGGGGGCACCAAACGGCTGCAGAGGAAGAAACAGTTGGAGGAGCATTATGCAACTAATCAGGTGAACTGGCAATGGGTCAGTAACATGATTTGGTATAAAAAGGGCAGTGCTGAGAGGCCAAGGTGCTCAGAAGTAAAGCTGGGCAGAGCTTCACCAATCTGCAAAAAAATTTCAGAATAATGTTACCATTGTAAAACTTCTTTATCTAAAGATCTACAGCAGTGGTTCTCAAACTTCTCACAGTAAGTATTACCTCTGAAACCTTCAGCTATTCAAGCACCGCCCTTATGACCTGTGTTGTGCCAAAAAGTGATCGTCTGCCAAAAGCTGACTTCCTGTATTTGCCAGAAAATGATAGCTGTTGTAAATGACTTCACAAATATACCATTACAGTTCTGTAAAGATGTTTTAGGTGGCCCAAAAGGACTGGATTGATTCTAATTTTTTCTACTCTACTTTGAGCATTCAAAGCGCTTTATACACTCCGATTAGTAGCTGACGTGCTCCACCTCCTGAGCTACAGCCACCCCTGATAATCTATGTTACTCATTTCTTCATTTTATACAGAAGTCATTCATAAATCCTGTTAACTGCACCCTTTTTTCTTTTTTTTAACCTAATATAAGCAAAGATATTACACATAAAAGCACATAGAAACATCACCTTAAGGCAGACGATCACTTTTTGGCACGACACCTGTTGTGCCTCACAACCAACATGTGATTATTAGGGTAATTTCACTCACACTGTTGGAGGAAGCCTGCAGGAGGCTCCTTTGCCCCCTCACACACACACACACACACACACTCTGCCTCCTGCCTTGTGCATTGAATATTTGATTTTGTTGAAGCAGCTGAAACAACTGATTGTGTGATGCTTCAGAATGTGATCTAATCAGACCTACACTGACTGCTCTCAGCACTGACGGGCTAAGCACATCAGTCTCATCAGTTGGAAGCTGGTAAACTGAATTCATTTGTCTTCTGTGTCTCTGCTGCAGCGACCTGCAGAGGTTTTCCTGCAGGCAGAGACAGCAACATGGCGGTCTATGAAGCAGTTATTCATAGATATGCGACTAGTTTTAATGCCATCATTTACTTTTTTTTGGCCAGTTTTTCTCCCCCACATAGGCACAAGCGTTATAGGACGTTACATTTAGTGTGAATTTAAACCTTCCGGTCTTTGATGTTAGCGATTTTGCTTCAGCCTTCTGCAGTATCATTCTACTCTTTTTTTCTTTTCTTTTTTGTTGCTTAAACAGTATGTAACGCTTTTACTTCCACTGTTTTCTTTAGTATTGCAATGTTACTGTCATTTGTTTCTTTGCATACAAAGTTTGGTTTAAGATTTCAACAGTTAGCCTTTCTGCCACATTTCAGTTCATCTAGCCAAATTTAATCTTTGCGTTTTATTGCGTACACTCTATCCTGTCACTAAAAACACAGCAAAAATAAAACTGGCAACACTGTTACCCACTCAAAACTATCAGTGACTCAATTGTATAAAATTGTTAAATTCCACTCATAATTCATTTGCTTCTCTCTGTTGTACACAGACACACGTATGTGTTCAGTAGTTATTATAAAAAGATCTAAAACTAGGAATCTGAAATGATTTCATGTAATTTAAAACCAGCATATTTTGTGACACAATTTTGGCAACAAGTGCTTCAGCCCTTTAAAGCGTTTGAGCTTATTCTATTTTTTTTTAAATTTCTTAAATTAGGTGATTTGTAAAATAGTTTTCAAAATATTAGGCTAATATCACGCTTTCATTGTTAAATCTTATCTCTTGTTTCCTGCATTATCATTCTGCTTCATTTCAAGGCTAAAGTTGTACACACTGCTGCTTTGGTACCAACTTTTATAGTTTGCTGTGTTGTGAGTTTTTGCATCAAATGCAGATTAATCATTAGCATGTTTCTGGGTTTTTGTGTTAGCTTTCAACAGTTTTACACTTTGGCTTGAAGGTAAACGATTTAGCAAGTTTCCTCAAGTTTTCAGCAATTATAGCAATTCAACTCAAGATATTTGACTCTCAGCATTCACTCTGCATTTTCTTAGAAATGCATTCTCTATTATTGTCTGCTCTCACTCTATCTCAGGTGATCTACCTGAAGAAAACCCCAGAAGAAGCCTATAGAGCTTTGATTTCAGGTTCAAATGCCTCCTACCTGCCCTTCAGGTGAGTTTCTCAAGTAGGGCTGCAACAATTCATTGACATAATCGATTATGTCGACTACAAAAATTAGTCTCTGGAATTTTAATGTTGACGCGTCATATTTTAAGACCATGTATGTGATTTTGTAACTACAATACACTACAGGAAGATATGGTGGCAGTATTGTTAAAAAGTAATGTGTAGAAAGAAACATGAGCAACATAATGATGGTGGAGCAGAGAGGAGGGTGGAGAGAATGAAAGAAAATGGAAACACTGTCAAAGGTGTGGGTGCGTTTGACAGAATCCAGAATAAAGCTGAATGCAGACGGTGCAGAGCAGAGCTTTCCTTCCACAGCAGCATCGCTGCAATGCTGAGCGTTTAAACGGCGGCACCCTGGAGCGGTGCCGTCAGCTCAGGGTGGGTACGTGAGTGCGTCACTGATACCTGATAATGTTTGTACAGTAATGGTTCTGTTAGCTCACCTGTCGGAGACGAGCTCTCATGGATGATGTTTGCTAAGCGCCACCATTTCAGTTCTGTTAGCTAACGCGTGAAGGACAACAGGAGCAGCTATGCTGGCTCCTATTTTTTTTCTCGCATTAATATCAGCAAATATCATTCTGAAGAGTAAACCTCTGCATGAACTGAATCATCTGTAAACTTTTCAGCTGTTTTGGACAAAATATCTTTTTGATTTAATTTGAAGCCTCATTTGAACTTTTGGACAGAGGCCATTTTTATTTATTTGCACATTATATTCTCATTTAAAAATACAAATTTCATTCACTTTAATATGCGTTGTTTATTTGATGTTTATTTTGATGGTCACATTAATGTTAAAAATACATTTGATTAGTTTCGAACTCATATTTTTACGGCTCGTTATTTTAATTGTGAGAAGAGACAACAAGGTGATGGTAACAGGTGAGCTAAGACTGAAATAATCGTTGACTAATCGAAAAAATAATTGAGAGATTAGTGGACTACCAAAATAATCTTTAGTTGCAGTCCTACTCTCAAGTAGTGGTATTACTGCAGTAAGAACAGTACGATACCAGAAATGTGTACTTTGTACCAATCCCAATTTGGATAGAAAATACAGTACATCAATCAATTAGATGTATTTCTAAATAAATTCTTATTACAATGAACTGCTCCTTTAATGTTAATGCTGACTTCTCTTGGAATAATGATTACATCTAGTGTTATGAGTTATTCCTACATTAATGAGCAAAACAATGTGATAAACTTATCCTGCGCTATTATGTTGCTTTGTCATGTGTATGGTATGTTGTGTGTAATACCAGAATACAGTGAACATAGAAACCATTTCTTAACTTGTCCTTCATTATAATAACAACAAAGTTGAGTTGAATGTTATGAAGCAAACACCAGATCCATTCTACATAGCTGTTTTAAGGCTAGCCAGCTAACCACAACCACCCTGCATTGTTCTTGACTAGTAGAATGCATGTGTTAGATATACACCTTTGTTTTCTACTGTACCTCTATCCGTCATCCATCCATTTTCTACTGCTTGTCTGGGGGCGGGTTGCAAGAGCAGCAGCCAGAGCAGAGAAGCCCAGTTTTCCCTCACCCCAGCCACCTCCTCCAGTCGAGAGATATAATCTCTCCAGTGTGTCCTGGGTCTGCCCTGGGGTCTCCTCCAGGTAGGACATGCCAAAGCCTTACCCATGCCCGAAACCTCACCCAAGAGGCATCCTAGTCAGATGGCCGGTCCACCTCAACTGGCTCCTTTCGATCTGGAGGAGCAGTGATTCTACTCCATCCCTTTCTAATGACCAAGCTCCTCACCCTGTCTCTAAGGGAGAGCTCAGCCACCCTTTGAAGGAAGCTCATAGCCGCTGCCTGTATCCGCAACCTCATTCTTTCGGTCACTACCCAAAGCTTGTGACCATAGGTGAGGGTGGGAACGTAGATTGACAGCTTCGCTTTTATGCTCAGCTCTGTCTTCACCACAACAGATCGGTACAAACACCCTAATCATCAGTCAATCTCATGGTCCAGTCTCCCCTCACTAGTGAACAAGCCCCCGAGATACTTAAACTCCACTACCTGGGGTAGTAACTCATCCCGGACCCGACTCCACCCTTTTCTGGATGAGGACCATAGTCTTGGACCTGAAGCTGCTGTAGCTTCATTGGGCTGAGCCTGGCCACGTCCCATGCCTTAAGGCTCGGCCAGACGCTCGCTTTCGATGCTCTACCCCGGGCCTGGCTCTAGGGTAGGACCCTGGTAATACTGACCCGGGCAGGGTACACTGGACAAGGGTACTGTAACACTATTTGCTATTAATATACTATGATGTATAATTGTAATGTATTATTGTCCTCTTTGTTTTGTTTTTCCACTACCTAAGAGAATCTTAAAATATTTGTCACATACACCTTAAAGTTGTAACTTTTTTTTTAAAATTTAACCCTTTAACACTGAGCGCATTGTTACATTTCATCACTGACACATTTGTGCATGTGCACTTTATCATGTAATTACAATAATGCAGTTTCTCCTATTGAAAAAATTCAAATGGTTTCTGACAGCTGAGAAATCGCGTGGAAAAATGTCGATGTTTTTCCAATGTGTCGGCAACGATACTCTGTGTTGTTAAGTGTAGGACATTTGCATTTTCTACACCACTGCTCCCTGCAGCTGGAAACAGGAAGAATAAAGTTTGTCCAAAGCTTCAGTTTGTGCTGAGACACAGACTCGTCGGAGATGAGCCGAGTGTGTGTGTGGCTTTATATGTAATAAAGGGCTTTTTGTTGTTGCTAAACTCACTGATTACATAACAGCTAAGCGTGCTGTTGAATGGAGGAGGACTGTGTTTTCCTCGTGGCCTCATGAGGAGCTCTGAGCGCTCATCTGGCTGTTAATAGATTAAACAGGATGGGGAAGCCACGCCCATTCAGGGAGGGTTAGTAGTGAGGCGTTCACAGACTGTCTAACTGCAGCTAGTGGATCTAAAGCAAGGGTCATCACCCCCATTTGTCCAAGGGCCGGAATTTCTCTCGGCAGACAGTGTGAGGGCCAGATGCTCTCATTAAGTAAAATCAAATTAATATTGTATCCTAAGTAATATATTATCATTTGATAACAATTTTCCTTTCAAATTTATACTATTTTTAATTATGTGATGTGCAAGTCTTGCATTTACATGTTCTTCTCTGTTTCGTTGACGGTTGTTATGGAAACACCGTAATTGTGTGCAGTTGTGCTCATTCTAGATATGATGAGCATGGAAACAATAAATTGTTATATGAGAGCAACGAGTTTATCTCTGCACAATCTACTTTTCCTAAGGCGTTTTTGTTGTTGATTTTTGTTTGTTCTTTAGAAGTGTTCAGATTCAAAACCCTCTAAATCTGCCTAGACACTATTCTTTTAAAAGAGCTTTTTTTAAAAAAAAAAAAAATCTGGATCCTGTGGTTAAATTTTAGTAATTTCATTTCACAGGCAATGGTGAGGTGCCTTTTTTTCCCCAAAAATGTAAATATAGTAATTTAACTACTCTTTAATAATAAAAACCAGCAAAATCTTCAGGTCGTCCTCTGCCCAGTGTGAATGAAGGCAAAAGGCCCAGATATCTGACAGTGATAAAAAAGGTTTTGACATAGATTCACATAATGCAAACTCAATGGCACAAAATGGCTGCGCATTTATTTTAACAATAACAGAATAGTTGATACTAGGCCGCGGGGTTCGTGACAACCGAGGGACGGACACATACGGGGAGGTTGTGACCACATGCGGGTATACACCGAGCCACCTACCCGTCCGGTCCCTCTGAGCAGACTGTGTGAGAGACCTTAACAGGAAAGGAGATGGAGCCCCGCCCAGGCCGGGGAGTACGCTCGCCAGCCAGTAATGATCCTTCAACAGGTTCACTGACTTACGACTTTTACTTCCTTTAGTTAGACAAGTTTGATCGCCGAACATTTTTTTTTTCTACACAAAATGAGGCTAGACTCACCTTTAGCTGTGTTTACAATCTGATCACCACAGGTAACAAAAGCTTGCTTCTCAGTGCAGCCAGAAAATGATTGAAGTCACATGGTCCGATCTTGCATTCTGGTTGGTTCTAGGGACACGGAGGCTTTTATGGGCACTGGGTATTTAACGGGTTATGATGCGACATGATTGATTGGCGTATAGTACCTGTGGCAGTACTATTCAGGGGCCGGATGGAAAACTCTGGTGGGCTGGATGTGGCCCGCGGGCCACCAGTTGATGTTCTCTGGTCTAAAGGTTTCAGGATCCATAAGCTGCTGCTAGCAAGCACCACACCTAAAGCTTGAGGCCAGCTGTTGTTTATGCAGATTAGGTACCTGGGTCTGAACAGAAAGAAGCATGTTTAGAACAAAATGGACCAGATGTCTGTTTTTACAGCATCGATTTTTTTTATTTTTTATTTTAGGAGATAGGATGACTTTTCAATAGTTTGAGATGTCAGTCACTGAAAAGCTGTGTGTACTATGTTCATTGTCATGAAAGCCACCTGTCAGTCTTAAACTCAGAAATATTTTTGTGCACCTGTGACAGAAGGTGTGGTCTGATATGAGCTCTTATCTGAGGTGTTGAGTCTGTGTTTGTAGTATATGTTTGATAAGACTCCCTCCCTTATTTCATGGTGTGAAGCAATGGACGAGTTCAGTGAGAGTGCTGTTAAAATTAAGCTAAACCTTTACACACTGGGGAAATGAAATCATCTCTGACCAAAACAAGTGAAAAACTCTGCAGCCGTGTGTAATATATTCATTCAACCAGACTGGGACACTCTCACCTAAAACTTGGACAGTGTAGACATACATATTTAAAATGACTGGCCTCTCTATATACCTATGGGTCAGATTTTAGTTTATAGTCGTGAAACCTTTGGCACCCAGGATTTCTGGTGCTTATTATTACCCACAGTTAAGTTTGTCATTTTACTTTGTGTAGAGCAGCTCAAATGGTGGCAGCACTACAGGAGAACATCATTTAATAATGATGGCTGGCAGCGTATCTTCAGACTGAACACAACTGAAAGCACTGCTGCTGATCCTGGACCTGCTGCAGCTGATAGATTTTAGACTGTCGGTAGCAGTTACATTTACTTATTTACAGTGTCTGTAGATACTGTCGGTGTGATGGGTATTAATTTACATTTTCAGAATTTAAGGGGATAAAATGTTTTAAGAGGGGATATCATGTGGTTGCGGGGTTAGTGGATGGAACGTAGCACGTAGCACTGATGTAGCCTGACTCTGTTGTACCCCCCCCCAAAAAAATAAAATTAAAAAATAATCCACTATACATTTCTATTAGGGTTATAGTGCTTTTAGTATATGAGCTAAGCTGCTGTATATTTTAATCAGAATATCTGTCTCTGCAGGGACGCTTCTTTTGGGAATTGCACCTACAACCTGACTGTGTTGGACTGCTTGCAGGGCATCAGGAAGGTGAGGTCAATGCGCTGTCTGCTGAGCACCTGAATTGAAAGACTTAGTTTAGTGGCTTTATGTCATTAGTTTTGCCAGAGGAGATGATTAACTTAATTACCAACCTCTACTTTCCAAACTAACTTTTTTGTTTGATTATTTATTTTTGCTGACTTATTTATGAATGGTGCTTTATAAATTAAATGTATTTTTACAAAAAAATGGAATGAAGCCATTTTTAAAGAAAACATTGAAATGTTTACTGTTTGCAAATTCTCATTTTTAAGATTTGATACTTTTTTCTACACAAGTTAATTAAGAGTTTTTTGAATTGTTAGATCTAAAAGTGTGAATAAGTTACATTAGTCTGTAGGATTTTGTAGCAAACATTTTTCACATTTTCCTGACATTTCTGGGACAAAACACTGACTCACTGTAGAACATTTTAACACACAGACAAGAACAATAAAAAGTAAAACGCTAAATTTGTGACTTAAGATGAAGCAAGCTGTTTTCCACTTCAGGCTCTCAATTCTTTTAGCAGATTACTGTTACATAAAAAGCCCAGTGTGGTCACCTGGATGAGGAGCTGTTGTACTACAGGAGCAGTGACAGGAGCCAATCAGAGCAGCAGCTCTGTGTGTGCATGTCCTTGTGTATTGTGATCAAAGTGGAGCAGCAGTGTGAATAAAGCCATTCAGTGTATTTACATGGATTCACACTGTTAATTGTTAGCATTTTAACAGCAGCTAGGTTCTGTGTCCTGCCCTGTGATGGACACCCCTGTCCAGGGTATACCTTGCTTATGGTTCAGTGTGAGCTGGAATAGGCTCTTGCTCTCCCCAGTTGGGTGTGCAGTTAAGCAAATGAATGGAGGAAGATTATTTTTAATGCTTGATGTAAATCATATACACTGAGCTCCTGAATTCTGGAAGCCATGGACCACACTAAATGTGGACTTCTGTAAGGTGCTCTTCCAGGCCTTTACTACAGCTGCCTTCCAGCTTGGTTGTGGCTCTTTGTGCCCTCAGTTTTGTTTAGTTGATCTGTTTACAGTGTCAGCTGTTCTGTGTTTCAGGCTCTGCAGCATGGCTTCTTCAACTTTGAAACCTTTGATGTGGATGAGTATGAACATTATGAGGTATGAATACATCCGTAGTATCCAGCTGCTGCCTACTTACTTCATGAAGTCACAGTCTGTTACATTCATGTATGAGAAGGAAAAGCTTATGAGTCTTATTATGACCTTTAACATCAAAACAAAACACAGACTAACGCCAGTCAAATTCTGTGTGTATTTTTTGATAAATTTAAAAATTTCATTTAAAAAATTTAATAAAAAATGAGTACAAAGTTCAGTGTCCTTATTTTGCATACTGAAAGAATGAGATGATGTTAAGTACTGTCTCACGTGTTGTGGCAACTTGACACACAGGTATGTTTTAGGCCCCTGTAGGTTCTTTTCTGATATTATGACATCATGCTGCCCAGCAACCACTTGTATTGACCTAATGCTATGAATAGGTCATAGGTCAAATTACCCATTTACTGTGTTTATGCACCTATATGTGCTCAAAAAATTACATTTTGAAAACACATAAGATGTCAGTGGGGAAAAATCATACTGGATATCTGTACTGATATGGACTGTGCAATAATTAAGGATTAAAAGGATCATTTGATGGAAATGGAAATGATCAAACTACAGAATTCAAAGACACCCCAAAAATCAAAGTGAAAAAAATGATGCAGCAGGCTAGTCCATTTTTGCTAGTCCATTTTGGCAGCAACTCAATATGGTAGTTTGTACAGCCCCAGTGTGTTTGTATGAATACCTGACAACATCTCCTAATGATGGCGGATGGTGTCCTTGGGGATTTCCTCTCAGTTCTGGACCAGGGTATCACAGAGCTCCTGGACAGTCTGAGGTGTGACCTGGTGGCGTTTGATTGGCTGAGACATAATGTCCCAGCGGTGTTCTGTTGGATTTAGATCAGTCGAGCGTGGGGGGGCCAGTCAGTGGTATCAGATTTTTCATCCGCTTTCATGCTCTCATCCCATGAGGCCAGGCATTGTCATGCATCAACAGGAAGCCAGGACCCACTGCAGCAGCGTAGGGTCTGACAGTGGGTCCAAGAATTTCATCGTGATACCTGATGACAGGCCAGGTGCTGTTGCCTAGCCTGTAGAGGTCTGTGCATACTTCCATGGATATGCCTCCCCAGACAGCACTGACCCACCAAACCAGTCCTGCTGAATGATGTTACAGGCAGCATAATGTTCTCCACAGCTTCTCCAGACCCTTTCATGTCTTTCACATGTGCTCAGGGTGAATTAAGTTAAATTTTATTTTTATAGCACCAAATCACAACAAACAGTCGTCTCAAGGCGCTTGAACCTGCCAATTCTGGTATTTGATGGCAAATGCCCAATTGGCATTTGCCATCAAATACCAGACCCGCAAGAGGACGTCGGGGCCTCAAGCCACCCTCATGAAGTCTGTTTCTGATTGTTTGGTCAGAGACATTCACACCAGTGGCTGCTGGAGGTCATTGTGTAGCTCTGGCAGTGCTCATCCTGTTCCTCTTTGCACAAAGGAGCAGATACCGGTCCTGCTGATGGGTTAAGGACCTTCTACGGCCCTGTCCAGCTCTCCTAGAGTAACTGTCTGTCTCCTGGAATCTCCTCCATGCTCTGAGACTGTGCTGGGAGACACAGCAAACCTTCTGGCAATGGCACTGATGTGCCATCCTGGAGGATTTGAACTACCTGTGCAACCTCTGTAGGGTCCAGGTATTGCCTCATGCTACCAATTATAACAATGACCCTAGTCAAATGCAAAATTAGTGAAAATAAACAGTCAGAAAAGATGAGGAGGGAAAAATGTCAGTGGACTCCACCTGTAACACCATTCCTGTTTGGGGGTGGTCTCATTGATGCCCCTCTAATGCACCTGTTGTTAATTTAATTAACACCAAAGCAGCTGAAAGTGATTAACAACCCCTTCTGCTACTTGCTGACCACATCAATATCACAGAGGTTTAACTGACATGATGCTAAAGTCTGATGAAAAAGTGTTCTTTTATTTTTTTGAGAAGTATACATTGAATATGCTCAGTCATATCATTTTATGTGGGTTTGTCAGGTGCATGTTATTGACATGTATAGGTAGGTCATAACCCATGCAACAATAATGCAAGTTATGAAATCTTCCTTTACTATATGGGTGTATATTTGATTAAACAAAATGTTTTTCATTATACACTTAATGGGCATTAGTGTCTGAGTGTAGTGTATTGCCACACGTTTTTTTTGTTTGGTTTTTAGACAGTTGAAGTAATCCCTCAATCCTACATAGCTGTAAATGCACATATAAACATACGAGTGCAGTATTTAAATTATATTTTTTATATTTAATACTTCTATTTGTACTTTTCTTAATGTGATTAAGTATACCAGTTTGCCAAAAGCACCAACAGACCAAACAATACTGCAGCATGTATTAGTAATGTTGACGAAACATACCTGTTAGGACACAGCACATTATTAGTTTAATCTTAACAAATATTCAGGATTTTGACAACATCTTCGAAAGAGTTTTTTGTTTTTTTCTTTTAAGCTGTGTGTCTGTTTGTTGGCAGCGGGTGGAGAATGGAGACCTGAACTGGATTGTCCCAGGGAAGTTTTTGGCCTTCAGTGGTCCTCATCCTAAGACCAAAGTAGAGAACGGTGAGTGAACATGTTAAAGACATTGCTGAGCATAAAAGTGAAGCTGTCCATTTACTGGCTGACCTATGTCCCTGCGCTCACCTGTGGTCACAAGCTTTGGGTAGTGACTGAAAGAATGATTGCAGCCGTCTGGGAGAGGCTCAGAGTAGATCCGCTACTCCTCAACATTGAAAGGAGCCAGTTGAGGTGGTTCAGGCATCTGCGTAGGATGCCTCCTGGGCGCCTCTTGGGTGAGGTGTTCTGGGTATGTCCTACCGGGAGGAGGCCCCAGGGCAGACCCAGAACACTTTGGAGAGATTATATATCTGAGCTGGCCTGGGAACTCCTTGGTAACCTGGAGGAGGTGGCTGGGAGAGGGAAGTCTGGGTTTCTCTGCTCTGGCTGCTGCCCCCCACAACCCGGCCTCAGATAAGTGGAAGAAAATGGAGGGATGGAAATTGCAGCAACACTATTTTTGGGGTGGTTACAAAAGACAAACAAACACTTTGGCCAAGTCTCAGATAAAACAAGAATATCAGTATCTGTTCTTTCACCCAGATCCACTTTAGAAAGAATACTTCTGATATTTAGATGAATAATACCAAGGCCAGCTCTAGTGTTAAAATCATGAGGTGTACTCAAACCGTTATAATCTAGATTAGAAGCTTATTTTGGCTTCTCGCTTATTCACAAAGGATCACCACAGCAGATAGTGCCACATATTTGATTTGGCAGACTGTTACACCAGATACACTTCTTGATGCAACCCCAAAGGGTTTGTGTCTTCTCTGTAGTAATCCTCCTCACCTCTGTTCTCCTTGGGAGTTGAGAGAAGAGAGGAATAAACTGGTCATATGGAATGAATAGGTCAGTAAAATTAGATCTCCAGTGATGTGTATGATTAAGTTTGAAGAACTTCAAAAAGATTTAAAATCTCAGTTTATGCATTTTGAAAGAAACACAAAATGTGGCTTGCTTTGCTTTCCAGACTGCTCCTGCCCCTCACATGGACAGAATACTCAGTAAAGAAGAATATTGATAAAAATTTAGTTCAGTGCAAGTTAAAAAAAATCAAGTCCATTCTGGCTTTTTAGTCCTCTCCAGTCATATGATGATGATGATGATGATGCTGTGTGACGTCACACAGGAAGTCAGGCCAGCTAGAGAGCAGTTGTGAATAAATTAAAGACAGACCACCCAGTCAGTCTGCCGAGGAAAGCATTAAAGGGTATATTTAACACTTGTTGTCATTCTGCCCCCTGCAGGTTACCCTCTGCATGCCCCCGAGGCTTACTTCCCATACTTCAGAAAACACAATGTGACGACTATCATCCGTCTTAACAAGAAGATCTACGATGCCAAACGCTTCACTGATGCAGGCTTCAACCACTACGACCTTTTCTTCCCAGATGGCAGCACACCGAGCGACATCATCACACAGCGCTTTCTGCACGTCTGCGAGAGTACAGATGGTGCTGTGGCCGTCCACTGCAAAGGTGAGAGACCTCCATCCTTACGTCCCCTTATCTGATTCTGTGATGGGCTTGTACCTGCTACCTCAGGTGAATTATGGGTGAGGACAGACAAGCTGTTCACACCTGTGTACAAAACACACTTTGGATATTTTAGATTTCGAAGGAGAAAATCTGTCAAAGAACTTGTTCAGCCTCAAGAAAACAAATAAAAACTGTCCACCACATTACTCCTGTGAGTGTCCTTATTCAACGTTAAGCATTTAAAACTGCTGAGCCACTAGTTTCTTAAAAGTTTAATCATGAATAAAGATTTGAATGGTTAAAATAATATTTAGTCATAATAGTTAGACCACTATAAATATCCCATTGAACCCGGTAGCAGACACAGCTAGTATTACAGAACGTCACAGGACATCTCTCATTAACCCTAATTTACCCTGTGGTATCAGTTGGACCATGTTACAGTTTCCACGATCATAAATTTGCTAGGGGTCACTTGGGTCACAGTTATCTAAATTTCATCATCAGACTGAGTGCAAGGCTCATTATGGTCATCTGTGTGCCTGCTAATTTTTTTTAATCACAGGACTTGTCCAGAGAGACACTAGATTATAATAGTATATCTATGAATGCACTCTTTAGGCAGGCTTTAGGAGTTTAACAGGAATGATTACCAGTCTATAGAGTCTGCAACAGTATTCCCTGCTGTAGGGACTCATCTGGAGTTAGTGCAATGGGTCAGTGTTTATGCACTGAGTTTGTCGTTGAAACAAAGAGGATGTTTTTTATTTTATTTATTTATTTATTTTTAAGGAATAGCTCTGAAACGTTGAGGTTTACTTTGATACTGCTCTGCTGATTCATTGGTTCACTTCTGCGTCTTTCTGTCAGCTGGTCTGGGCAGGACGGGGACTCTCATTGGCTGTTACCTGATGAAACATTACCGCTTCACGGCAGGTGAGGCCATCGCATGGATACGGATCTGCAGACCGGGCTCTGTGATTGGACCCCAGCAGAACTTCTTGGAGGAGTGGGTCTCATTATTTATTTGATTGCATCTCTACTTTTAATTCTTGTGCTGTTTTCATCTTTCAGAAATAACAGCAAACTAATTCTAATTCTAATTCTTCCTTGTATAATGTATATCTTCAAAATTTATTGAAGATATGCCCAAAAACTTACATGGTTGTGGTCAGAAGTTTATATGTGGTCATCATGGCTATGAATGTCACGGAAATTTGGAGCTTTTAATGATTTCTTTGAACTGTTCTTTTTCAAGGGTGGAATGATTGCACAACATACATCTTTACAAAAACAGGAATTGGTTTATATTTGGTTAAATGTCCCTCAGCACGTTGGACCAAGGCTAGATGATCTATTCTAAAAACCAGTTTTGATATGCTTTGGGATCATTGCTGCATTTGAACACCCAGCTGTGCCCACGTTTCAACCGTCTAGGTGATGATTTGAGGTGAAGTTGAAGAATTTGGAGGTAGTCCTCCTCCTTTATTATTCTAACTACTGTGTGCGCTGTACCAGTGCCATTGGCAGCAAAACAGCCATAACGCCAACACCACCATGCTTGACAGTTGGCAGTGTTTGTATTTTAGACAGCCTCACCTTTACTTGTTCAAACATACCTTTTGTCGTTGTGGCCAAATTATCAGAATCAGAAAAATTTATCGTCCATTGCAAAGAAATGGAAATTTGCCCCAAACATGGCTCTCAGTGTGTACAAATAAAACAGAACATAAGACACAGTATAAGGCAACACATAGCAGGATCAAAACCTCATTTAAAATAGAACATTATATAAAATTTAATTATGAGTTGTTGATAATGTTAATTGCAGTTGAGATGAATGATTCTGTTTGAATAATGACGAGAACGACACACACACGCAGGGCTACAGCTGCCCTGCCTCAGACTTGACAAACAATGCAGGTAACACCTTATTTATACATGCCCACATCTAAAAAGGGTCATGTGGCTGTAGGTGCCTTCTCACCAAATAAAGAAAAAGAGGGGCAGTGGCATCTAACAACAAACATGTACAAAATCAGTAATCAAAGGATATAAGCAGTGGTATTATAAAAATATTCATATACAAATGTAAGTATATTATTTGCCAATAAACAATCAAGGCAGATAATGAGGAGTAATGAATAAAGCACGTGCATAATCCTCATGATTATAAAAGAGTATCACAAAGTAAGTAAAAATATGAAAATAATACCATTACTGAAGCCAGTTAAAGAAAATCATAACAAGTACCTGCAATTCAAAAAAGGTAATTGTATTTTGAAATGAAGCTAAATATATTTTAGCTTCATTTCAAAATACAATTACCTTTTTTGAGTTGAGTGGCATATTCCCTCTGCACTCTGCTATTTAACTTATCTGGGCCTGGAGATTTCTGTGAGTTATCTCGGGAAAGGATGTGGACCACTGCGCTGTCCTCTATCGTGTGGTTAGCTGTGATCGAACCACCAACCTTCTGATTAGTAGATGGTCTGCTCTACCGCCTGAGCCACAGCTTTTTGGTGGAAAAGCGGCCTGAGTTCCTGGACAGTCTGAGCTAAAACCTGGTGGCTTCAGATGGACTGAAACAGACTGTCCCAGAGGTGTTCTATTGGATTTAGGTCTGTCAATCATGTGTGTGTGTGTGTGTGTGTGTGTGTGGGGGGGGGGTGTAACATCCTTTTAGACTATTGTTTTTTAGTTTATTAAAATGTGTTCTATTTCATTTATTTTATCTTATTTATTGTCTTTTAAGTCAACTTTGTTGTTAACAGCACAAAATCAATAGCCACCTCAAGGCAAAATAAAATATTGTTCTGCTTTACAGCAGTTAAATTCTAAAACTCACACAACTCTGCACAAAAGTGCCACTTTTAACACAAGCCATTACTTGCACATCTGTAGCTGTCCCAGATGTCACGCAGAAAGCAAAAGAGACATGTTAGTAATGTAACAAGACTGCAACATTTTAATAAACAGACAACACAACAGACAACAATTTTATGAAAACCCAGTACACGGAATAATGTTCAAAGGTCACCGACAAACAATGATCTGAAGAAACATTTTGGCTTCCAGAAAAGAGTTCCTAAGAAGTTCTACCCAGCTCTCATATCACAAATAGAGCAGCAGTTGATTGAAGACTGTGAACTTGAACTCACATGCTAGAGAAAACACTCAAGTGAGCCAACAAGAGCTCCGCTGCAGGACCACGGTGTTGTTTCCAGTCCTGCTCACTTATCTCAGTCTCCATACTGGTGCAACTCTGTTTGTGTTGGCCACGCAAACCAAGACCAGTGCTCTGGAGGCTGGAACATGCTTCGTCTCCAAGCTGCATGTAGTCAGATGGAGAGTAAAAGCATAAATAGCTCCTGTAGTGGCTGTTTTTTGTTTGTTAAAGACTCCACAGATTTAGAATTTAGGGTTCTGACTCTGCGTCTCCTCCACTAAAGGAACTTTCTTAAAAATGTAATCACTTACACTGACTTACAATTACACTGTTCCATCTCCTTATATTGCATTCAAATTTGCACATTAACTGACACCGAGTTACAAGAAGCTGGTTCAAGCTTCAGTTTATTTCTTGTTGGAATATAGCATTAAACTGTGTGCGTGTTGGATGTTTTTTGTTTGTTTGTTTTTTTAATGTCCCCTGGGATTCTTAAAACAAAGTCATGCTGATCCTTTTTAGTTGGTTCTTTAGACCAATAAGCCTAAGGAGAGACAGCATCTATCCAGCTTTGGATGGAGCAGCTCTCATTTCTAGAAATCTGGTCATTTATTTTGCTCTCAGGCTGCTGGTTCACTTGTGGTTTCTAGAGTATTTAAGAGTAGAATGGGAGGCAGAGCCTTCAGCTTTCAGGCCCCTCTTCTGTGGAACCAGCTCCCAGTTTGGATTCAGGGGACAGACACCCTCTCTACTTTTAAGATTAGACTTTAAGCTTGATCAAAAAGGAAAGTTTTATGTTAGGACTGGATCAGTTGATCCTGAACCCTCCCTTAGTTAGGCTGCTGGAGGGTTCCCATGATGCACTTCGTATTTCTTCTTCACTCACCTCTTTTCACTGGTTATACCCCACGCTGCATTTAAGGATTAGCAATACGTAACTGTTAGCAGAGGTACATAAG
>JAMQGT020014135.1:0-10508 GCA_024447675.2 Pterophyllum scalare
CAGTACCAGTCAAAACTTTGGACACACTTACCCATTCATATGGACGGAGGTCTGTTTGTTTTTTGTGTCTGAAAGAAAGAAAATATCACATTTTTAAATCATATCAGTATTGGTCTAAAAAGGCCTTATCAATTGGACTGAAATACATATTCTGACCTGCATTACATATTTCTGGTGACAATATTGGTTTTTGTTAAGTCAAGCTTGTACAAACATTTCTAATGTTAAATTAAGTGGCGTAAGAAGAGTTCTTGAATGTGACTGCCCCACCTGAAAGCTAATGTGTGACAGGAATTATGGCAGTACTGTGTGTGTATCGCTAAAGGCTAGTAAGCGTCTGGAGCTCAAGAAGCTGTGGTTTTTTTTTTTTGGGTTTTTTTTTGTAGACAGTTGATGGTGATGGTGAGGTGGGATGAAGGGCTTCACAGATGGTTTGAAGCTGAGTGTGTGTGACAGTAAGTAGTGTCTGACTGTGACAATATGCTCAGTGGAAAATTTAGAACAGATGGATGTGTTCTAAATGGTTCTTTATTGGTGTCTATGTCCATCTCTTTTTTTCTCAGTCAATGTTATATTTAGCTTACCTATAAATTAATTTATTTTCATCGATCATCAGCACGGTTGCATGGTGGTTAGCACTGCTGCCTCACAGTTAGAATAACATCTAGAGCATCCTGGGTTTGATTCCACCTTGGCCCAGGCCTCTCTCTCTCTCTCTCTCTGCTCTCTCTCTCTCTCTCTCTGTGGAGTTTGCATGTTCTCCCCGCGTCTGTGTGGGTTTCCTCCGGGTACTCCAGTTTCCTCCCACAGTCCAAAGACATGCAGTTACTGAGGTTAGGTTAATTGGCTACTCTAAATTGCCCATAGGTGTGAATGTGAGTGTGGATAGTTTTCTGTCTCTCTGTGTTGGCTCTGCGACAGGTGGGCAACCTGTACAGGGTGTACCCTGCCTCTCGCCCTATGTCAACTGGGATAGGCTCCAGCCCCCCCACAACCCTGAACAGGATAAGCAGAAGAGAATGGATGGATGGAATGGATTCATCCATCATGAATTTTGCAGTGATTTGTCAGTCTATTGATTGATTGATTTAAATTTTGTTAATCCCTTGGGAGAGTTCGGTCAGGGAAATTAAGAGTTCCATAACACCCATCCAAAAAGAAGACAAACAACAGAACAAACAGGGAAGACAGGTGTCTGCGGTCATGCAGATGTTTTGTACAGTGCTACCGTTGATGAGGCTACTGTGGGGCTGACTCAAACTCCCCTCCTCAGCTAACAGTTCTGATAAGATGTAGAGTTCATCAGCAGCTAGGTCAAGGGAGGTCAGTCCAACACAGATCAGACAAAGACAGGACAGTGGGGGTGTAGAGCATCTGTTTACAAAACATCCAGGAGACAATTTAATAAGCAGCAGTCCAAGGCCACCAGGGAGCCAAATTTCTGATTCTACGACTTGTTTTTGGTACAGACTGTACTGATTAATTTGTTGACAGCCTTGAGTCTTTCTGGCACCTCTCTGTGGCGAAAAAAATCCAATTTATCCGAATCTTGGTTCGTTCCTTCACCGTGCAGAAATAGATAGATACATCTACCAGATCTTACCCCTCCGAATCAGCTCCAGATATACAGAGTCTGAGTTAAATCTGTACCTTCTTCCTGCAATCCCATCATAAGCAGCCTTACCAAGGCCCAGACTGCTGCACAGACTTCCTGAATTGCAACGACAAGCCAGGCAGCTCCAGGTCCAATTCAGAGAAATCCCAGTGTCCAAAAGCCAAATGTGTATGTCCTCCATCGACACTACGGCCAGGCACGTCATCTTCCACCCACACAGGAATCCATAACGTAGCCAGCTGGGAATGTCAATTAATAAGAGGGAATAGGGTTCTCCTTCCCCTGATCTCATCATGGTGAAAATTTGATCAAAACAATTGCGTTAAGAGACCAGCTGACCGGATCCATAATTATAAATTCCAGTTTGGAAGTTATGTGAAGAGAGGCTTGAAAGCAGCAAAGCAGGGTAGAAAGGAAAGGTTGGGGAGAGAAGAAAAGTGCGACCGTCTCCGCTGAGAGCTGAAGAGAAAAATGGCCATCTATGCATATTCTGCTTACCATACAATACACTTAATTTTAAAAAGGTTAGGTATTTATTTAGTGTAGTAAACAGATGTAATATAATATATTCAGTCCTCATTCTGCTTCCTACTTTAACTCTTATACTTGATATTTTTATTGTATCTTAGTTATTGTTTGTGCGCTTTCTTAAATTATCGGAGGGGAAGCTGGCTATCCAAGCTGTAATAGGACGGAAATGCTTAAAAAAAAGGACATTCCAGGTAAATTTCCAAAGGTCATATGTCTGTCATGTATGACAGGTAGCTGTTCAAAACAAAGAATAACACGTGTAATGTCTTTTACCTATATTTTGATACATTGTCAAAGATTGTTCTAACATTTTTATTTTGTTAACACATGGATTTGGTAGCCTTCAGGATGTGAGAATTTTTCAGATTCTATACTCTGAGATTTTGTGTTTTTGTGTTGTCCTGCTTCTGTTCAGGTTGTGAAGTGAACAATGATGACAGTGAGTAATCCTGGTACTTAGGTGGGAAAATGATCACATCGGACCTCTTGGCTTCTTGAATTCTGGATGGATATCTGTGCGTGGTCGTAGATGGCAACCACAGACTAACCAGTGCTAAGTTGTATTACTGGCGGTGTTGTTGCACTAATATTGCCAAGCCAGACAATGGTTGTATTTCTTCGCCAGATAGCCTTCCAATTTTAATTTTGCTTCGATTGGCTGGAACTAAGCTGGCACATATCCTTTTTGAAAACACCGGTTGTAGAGGTATCCAGATCCATAATGCTTTGTCACAGTACATGTTTACTGTTTGTTGGGTTAAGATTATATTTAATTAAAAATAATACAAATACAACTTATAGATTTTATGCTGTTTTTGAATTTGACAACAGCAAACACAAAAGATTTTGAGTGGGGGTAACATCACACTGAAATACACTCATGCTGTATTCCCACAAGCAGTTCATTTAATTGGCAACAGGCAAGTTAACATGACAGAGCATTCCAGAGAGGCTTAGTGGTTCAGACGTAAATACTGGGAGGGGTTTAAAAATGTAAGATATTTTTAAATGTAAATTCCAAATAATTTGACAACTTCATCTATAGACCACAAGAGAAATGTTTTTCTTTTTCTTTCTTCAGCTCCTCAGCGGAGACGGGCGCACATTTCTTCTCTCCCCAACCCTTCCTTTTTACCCTGGTTTGCTGCTTTGCTGCTTTAGAGCCTCTCTTTTACACAGCTTCCGAACTGGAATTTATAATTATGGATCTGGTCAGCTGGTTTCTCAACACCATTGTTTTGATCAAATTTTCACCATAATGAGATTGGGGAAAGGAGAACCCTTATTCCCTCTCATCCAATTGACATTCCCAGCTGGCTACGTTATGGATTCCTGTGGGGGTGGAAGATGACGTGCCTGGCTGTACTGTCGATTGAGAACATAAACATTTGGCTTATTGACACTAGGATTTCTCCAAATTGGACCCTTACATACCTGACCTGTCTTTACAATTCGGGAAAGTCTGGGCAGCTGTCTGGGCCTTGGTAAGGCTGCTTATGATGGGAATGCAAAAAGGTACAGACTCAAACTCAGACTCAGTATATCTGGAGCTGATTCGGCGGGATTAGATCTTGGAGATGTATCTGTATCTGCACGGTGAAGGAACGAACCAAGAGGATTCGGATGATTGGATTTTTCGCCACAGAGAGGTGCCAGAAAGACTCTACGCCCCCGCTGTCCTGTCTTCTGACCTGTGTGAACTGATATCCCTAGACCAGACTGCTGATGAACATTTTTCCACCTCTTATCAGAACTGTTAGCCGAGGGGGGAGTTTGAGTCAGCCCCACGGTAGTTAAGCTCTCATTGTAAATGGTTTGGTTCTCATCTAGTGCTTTTTTTCGCTCTACTAGCACTACTCAGAGTGCTTCATTCACACCTTTAAACACAAATTCATACATGCAATTCACACTCTGATGAACACATCAGAAACAACTCGAGTTCAGGATCCTACTCAAGGATACTTTCATAGAGTGGAGCAGCCTATGACTGAACCACCAACCTAACCAATTGATTAGTAGATGACCTGCTCAGCCACCCACAGCATTGACTTTGGTACAGGAACCAGACAGGTTGCTTCCCATAACACCATCTTATGTTGCTCATTGAACTATTTGTTTCAAATTTCTATGCATGCATTAACATGCGATACATGAACGTAATTAGGGCTGCAACTATCGATTATTTTAGTAATCGAGTATTCTATCGATTATTCCATCGATTAATCAAGTAATTGGATAAGAAATACCTTTGTCTTATTCATCTGCACATTTTAACTTCCATAGATTTACTGAAGTTTTTCACTATGTGAAACAAACAGTGGTGAATGGAGCAGCTACAAAGTTCTCAACACTCGCTGATCAGCTGGTTGATGAAGGACCTCCAGCTGTTTCCCAGTAAATGTTTTAATGGTTGCTACAGGAAAAAGTGCTGCAGCTTTGGAGGCTAGGAACAACATTTCCTTTTGTCCACCTGAGCTCACCGTCTCAGTAACGGCGCCGCCTCTTTGCACTTGCGCATGTGCAGACAGAGTGCATGAAAAGCTGCTGTAAAATTGAATTGAATTGAATTGTGTTATCTGTGTTTTTGTTGAAAAACTGAGGGCTGCATGAGTTTAGTGCGTTAATGATTTGTATTCACAAGCTCCGCATACCTGGCGAAACCTGAGCACTGCAGAGTTTAAACAAAGCACTGAAACAAAAAATTTGTGTTGAGGATTTTTTTTATTATCGAATTATTCGAGTTACTCAAGGAATCGTTGCAGCCCTAAATATAATTGTTTACACCCTTCCTTGAATTCTTTTTATTCAAAACTTTCCCATTGAAAAACACTCTAGTCACTTTGCAGGGATCGAGAGGAGCTAGGCCCTCCATAGCACCAAGTTGAAGGATGTAACCACCCTAAATAAGCACTCACTGTGGGAGCACCATAGTCTGCCAGTGTCTGTGTTTGAGTGGCATTTTCACTTTGGTTTGGTCACTGTTACTTAACCATTTCCTGGTAGAAACTGGATGAATCTTCGGGATGCAGAGACAGGCAAAGTGCTGTGGCAGGGAACAGAGGACCTCTCTGTACCAGGTGTAGAACATGAAGGTATGTCCACAAGCTCTTAAGTCATATCTTTTGTAGCCTAACAACTTAAATGCAAGTCTTTCTCAAATCATTGTTTATGAGACCTGTTTATAAGATGGTATACCCGCTAATTATTAAAGTGTTGTTACTCATACTTTTTTTTTTTTTTAAACTTTACTAAGATTGTAGATTTATAGGGGGAGGCATGGCACTCAAAGAATCCTGCATAGAAAACAACGGGAGACTTCTGCAACAATAAAGATGGAGTTTGTCTCACCTCCCCCAAAAAACCCAGTCATCTGCTTGTTACAGCTTAACCATATAAGCCAGTATTGTTATTGCACTGTTTGTGAATGTGTGAAAATGACATTTTAAGTTATTTGTTTCAGCTAATACCGGTGGTTTTGCATATGCAGTGACAAAAGCTTAAATCTTAAAAGCTCTCTCTATTTACACCCATTTCGAGGACTTGATGAGCTGAATTAAATGGTTGGAGGCATCTACTTCCTTATCATCTTTAATCCACTATTAAAATATATTGTGGCATCCTCCTTTGGTCTGTGGTGAACAATGATTGGATTGGTGTTGACAAAAATAAATAAGTCAATCCCACCTTAATACACTTTGAATTGTGTATGATGGCTAGAAGCACAGTTTAGATAATTTACCCTGAGATGCAGCAGGATGTGGAACTCTGTGCTCACAGTCTGACCCTGCAGGACAAATTTATGGTCCACAATCCTATGAATATCTGAGACAACTTTGAGGTCCAAGATTAAATTGCAGATGCAAGTGGTCAGAACATATTTAATAAAAAAAATTACTTTTGAAAAAGCAGATGCAATGGAATCGTGGAGAGGTGCATGAACAAATGACATTAAAGGGTTGGATACCATCTTGAACTCAGGTACAGTTTTTGCTTTTTAGGGATGGAGTTGTGGAACTTTTGATGGTGCCTTGTAAATGCTAAAAATTGAAAACGGAATAAATAAATGCGGTGAGCAGGTGCCCCATAACCTGAAATGCAGCAGCCCGGATTCAAGCCCAACGTGGGGCTCTTTGCTCCATGTTCTCCCCACTCTTTCTCCCTGCTTTACTATCTACTCTTCACTACTACACTATCTAATAAAGGCAAAAAGGCCCCCAAAAATAAATAAAATTTTAATGCATGCATCCAAGAGTATGCTAAAGTTTAGTACAAGCATAAACATGGCTTTCTTCAAACATTCATGCAACCTTATGAATGGAAAAACTCAAAAGAAATTAAACATTGGACTTGTATAGTGCTTTCTCTCACACATTCACACTCACCAATGTCTGAATTGGGAGCAACTTTGGGGTCGAGTATCTTGCCCAAAGATACTCATACAGGCTGGAGCAGCCAGGGGTTAAACCATCAACCTTCTGATTGATAGATGATCTATTCTACCCCTGAGCCACAGCTTTTCACACTTGGTTTGAACTTCAGCAGGTCATCTTGACCATGTCTTCATGCCCTAATTCATTGAATTGCTGACATGTGGTTGGCTGTTTAGATATAGATACAACAGGCGTACTGAACAAAGTGGCTAATGGGTCTCTATAGGTCAGGAAATGACCTATGTGCTTAGTGATGGCCAGGAAGAGGCGTACAGAACACTAGTGGATGATTTTGTGGAGTGGACTGGGAGATCTCATCTGCTTCTGAATGTGAATAAGGAAGAGGACTGCCACATGGCCCGTGTCTATCCTGGGACAGGATGTTGATGTGGTGGAGGACTACAAGTACCTGGGTGTCCACACTGAGAACAGGCTGAACTGGAAGACCAACATAGAGCCTGTATGTAGAAAGGGGATGAACAGGCTCTGTTTCCTAAGGAAACTGAGATCTTTCAGTGTCCTGCTGATCGGTTAAGGACCTTCTACAGTCCTGTCTAGCTCTCCTGGAATAACTGCCTGCCTCCTGGAATCTCCTCCATGCTCTTGAGACTGTGCTGGAAGACACAGCAAACCTTCTGGCAATGGCATTATTGATGTGCCATCCTGGAGGAGTTGGTCTCCCTGTGCAACCTCTGTAGGATCCAGATATGGCCTTGTGCTACCAGTAGTGACACTGACTCTAGCCAAATGCAAAACTACTGGAAAAAACTGTCAGAAAAGATGAGGAGGAAAAATGTCTAATTAAAAAGTGTTCATCAAACACATTTTAATATTAGACAAAGATAACCTGAGTAATTATAAAATGCAGTTTTTAATGATGATTTCATGTATTAAGGGATTAAGTAAATGTCCCCTAAACCTAATAACTGACTATGTCACCCTTGGACAACTGCAAAAAAATGTTTGGAATAACTGGCAATGAGTCTTTCACATCACTGCGGAAGAATTTTGTCCTACTTTGACATCATGACACTGGAGACATCATGCCATGATTCTTGTTATCCCTAACTCTACTAAGTTTTTGAAAACCTATGTTCAAGTTTACAACACCTGTTGCATGCTTATATACCAGACATGGCTGTAAGCAGAGTTAATTATATTAGTTTCTTACTGTCTCTTCAGCTCGCGTGCCAAAGAAGATCCTGAAGTGTAAAGCAGTGTCCAGAGAGCTGAACTTTTCCTCCTCGGAGAAATTGGAGAAATTCAGACTGGAGCAGAAAGTTTTCTTCAAAGGACAGTGTTTAGAAGGTAATGAGTGAGCACTCTCTCGTCTCTCTCACACACATGACTTTATTATTTATAATTAGTTGATGACTTCTCTCCCCCGCAGCTTTCAAAGAGTCTCAGACTAAAGTCCTACCAGAAATTGATGCTTCAATCTTAAATATGATCATTCTATCTTTATTAGTACATTTTATGTACATTTTTATTGTTATGGAGATGATCCCCAGCTTTATCTATCCAACACACATCAGTTAGTTAAACTTAAAGACATAAAGGCCTGGATGACCTCTAATTTCCAGCTTCTAAATTCAGATAAAACTGAAGTTATTGTACTCGGCCATAAACCTTAGAAACATGGTATTTAACTAGATGCTTTCTCTGGATGGCATTACCTTGGCCTCCATTGCGAGAAATCTTGGAGTCATCTTTGACCAGGATATGTCCGTCAGTGCACAAATATTTAGGACTGCTTTTTTGCACTTGCGCAACATTTCAAAAATTAAAATCATACGGTCTTAGACTGATGCTGAAATCATGCATTTAATACTTCTAGGCTGGATTATTGTAATTAATTACTATCAGGCTGTCCTAAAAGCTCTCTGAAAAGCCTTCAGCTGATTGAAAATACTACATCAAGAGTTCTGACAGGGACTAGAAAGAGAGAGCACATTTCTCCCATATTGGCTCCCTGTTAAATCCAAAATTGAATTTAAAATGTTTTCTCCTCCACATACAAGGTCTTGGAAGTACCCAGGCCCCATCTTATCTTTAAGACCTCATAGGACCGTATCACCCCAATAGTATTTCGCACTCAGCGTGGCCTTACTCTGTGGTTCCTGGGATACTTAAGAGTAGAATGGGAGGCAGAGCCTTCAGGTTTCAGGCCCCTCTTCTGTGGAACCAGCTCCCAGTTTAGATTTGGGACACAGATACTAATTTTAAAACTTATTTTTTTGATCAGACTTCCTTTGCATGTCTTCATGACTTTGGCTTTTCAAGATTTGCTTTCTAGCTGTGTCATGTCCTTCACACTGATAACATCTGTCTTTTTATGCACTCAAAGCTTATGTTAAACTCTGTGTTAACATTAATCTATAATAAGATTCTTTAAGACAGGCATATTCCCCTATTCACTACATTCGACCTATAGAAGTCGACATTCTTGAAACATTCAGTGTTGGGCTGTAAGGGACTGCTGTTTGTTGTGGCACGGCAGTAGATGCCAGCCCCACCAACTGGAAGAGAACTGATGTGTGCCTCAACCTGCGTCTTCTGAGAATCATCCATACATCTATTTATGTTTCCCCTTGCATCTGGTTTTGGCATGCAAGTTGTTTCCTAATGTGTGTATTATACACTGGTTTCTGCGGATGGCACGTGCCCAGCAAAATTGCTTGCAGACTCTCACTTTCTTACCTGCTATGTTGAGGTGGTGCTGAAATGAGTAAGTATGCTTTTTTTTATTCACAGCACGTTTGTCTGTCTTTTATTTTGCACTCAGTGGTCATTATGATATTGTCATATTTTTTGTTCTGATTTTAACTGGTAGAACTGCTCAAAACAGTCCTGTCTTTCATTTTCTTGTTGATTTCTCCGTGCACATTTGAATTTACACGATAAGTTGCAGTTTTTCAAAGTAATAGTCTTTTTGGCGGCACTTTTTTCTTGACCAAGTTCACATGTTCTTTGCAAGTTTTGTGCGGATGTTTACTTTCCATTTTGATTGATCTAAAAGCTTTTTCCTGTAATTTCTCCTTTTCTTTGAGACCCACTGCCTTACTGACACTTAGATTGATGTAAAAAATAAAATTTGAAAAATAAACATCATTAGCCAACCACCACTCTCATTACACAATGAATTCTCAAACTATTTCTTGACTCTTCCTTTTTTCTTTTTTCCTTTCTTACACTTTTCCCTTCACCTCCTCGTGCTGCTTTCTTCCTTCTGCTACCCCTTTGTCTGACGCTTTTTCCCCTTTACCAGCTCTTCTGGGTTTTCATAACAGAAAAAAAAAAATAGACAGAGCTCACTAACATGATACTGCTGCAAAGTCATAGAATATATGCGTCTCCTCCACTTCTTCGCATGACATTGTGCCGGGCACCAATATAACAAAAAAGCAGCAACCTGATTGGGTCTCTTGTGGACATTTCAAGTACTTACTGGCTCACAAATAGAATCTTTTCGAATACTAAAGTTAAAGTTTGATTTTGCAGATAGAACCTTGTTGTTTTGTGAATAAAACAACCAGAGTTGTATATAACTGAAAAAATGACAACTCTTATATTTTTTTTAAGTGGTCAGAAAATAAGAATATGAGAATAAGTCATTTTCATAAAAACTGTCAGATAGAACCTTATAATTATAAAGGATAAAGTGTTGGAATGCTACTACACATGTAATCCCAGTGAAAGGGCTCACCTTGTTCCATTGCTCTTTGGTCCAGTTCCGATGCCCAGGTGTCCATTGTTGGTGCTTTCGGCAGGTTACGGGGTCATCACGGGCACCCTGACTGGTCTGAGGCTATGCAGCCCCATACAAACAAACTGTGATGAATTGTGTGTTCTGGCACCTTTCTGTCAGAACCAGCATTACATTTTTCGTCAGTTTGAGCTGCAGTAACTGAACTGATGCTGGGTCAGGCCAC
>JAMQGT020014136.1:0-19495 GCA_024447675.2 Pterophyllum scalare
CACTACAAAGTATTAACGCAAGGGGGCCGAATAATATTGCACACCCCACTTTTCAGTTTTTTATTTGTTAAAAAAGTTTGACACATCCAATAAATTTCTTTCCACTTCACGATGGTGTCCCACTTGTTGTTGATTCTTCACAAAAAATTAAAATTTTATATTTTTATGTTTGAAGCCTGAAATGTGGCAAAAGGTTGAAAAATTCAAGGGGGCCAAATACTTTTGCAAGGCACTGTATTAAGCCTTAAGTTTGACGTGAAATCAATATTATACACATGGAACTGTATACTTTGTAGATTAATATAGGTATATTTAGTATACTAGACATATTACACAAAATATTTTATTACACAAAGTTTGCTCATCAAACATGGTAGCCTGATATGTTTCGGTATTTAGCACTCTGTACTGCCTGCTAGAATGAGCAGCTGGATCGGTGGGTTATAAGGATCTTTCCCTGTGTGTCTTACTCTATAGAGAAAAATACAGATTAGGAATATTTTGCAAAAACATATAATTCTAATCCTTTATGTTAATGGTTATCCATTGTTTAACTGAAAATAAGCAATGTGTTGTGATTAATTTTATTATTAATTGCTGCCTCTCTTCCACAGCACGTCTTTTATCCTGTCTCCCTCCCCTCACCCGCAACTGGTTGCAGCAGATGGCTGGACCAGGGAGTTTTCCTCCCCACTGTCGCCAAGTGCTTGCTCATAGGGGCCGTCTGATCATTGGGTTTTCTCTGTATTATTGTAGGGTCTTTAGCTTACAATAGCTCAGTTTTACTGTGATAAATTGGAAATTATGCTAAATCTATATAAAGTATATCATTTTTTGCTTAAACTGAGGACACCCCTGTTTACAGTCTGTAGCATTTGTTGTGACAGCCACTCTGCAGAAACCAGGGTCACACCCATATAACAGAGGAAGACTGGGGAGCAGCCAAGAGAGGATCACATCGCAAAGCCCTCTGATACTTGAAGAATCTTTTCCTTTGGAACGATAATGTCTAACAAACTGCCTTTTTTCTCAAAACATAATATCACATTTTCACAATATAGCTTAAGTACTTTTACGACAGGGCTTGCTTTCCAGCACTAAACCTAAGCTGCCTTTTTTTTTCACTGCGGAAGTCTCTCTGAAAGTTATTTTTTATTTCCAGTCATGCATTTAGAGGAAAGGACACACGTTAGTGATATGTAGCTGCAATTTCCTTTCAAAATATCAAGGTGATTTTGTTGCTCTAGGGTTAATATTGGCCTTGAAGTCTTTTCAGACTGTGAAATAACAAACACTCCCATATCCTGTGCTACAAGGACCTTGTTATGGTTAACATTTCAACTGATGTGCCAAAAAAACATGTTTTTATTTATGTGATTCGTGTTGCCATTGTGCAAATGAGAAAGCCAGGTGACATCCAAGAGCCACAAAGCAAGCAAGAGTGGTGAGCCTGTAGCAAGTCGAGTTCACAGAACAGAATTTTAATAAGCGAAACCTGTGTTTGTTTGTTTGTATTTATTTCAAAACATGGCTAAATGTATGTGTCTTTTAATGTTTGAGATGACATAACAAGACAGCCCTGTTTGTGTTTTTGAATTAAATTTTTTAGACATTTTTTTTTTACAAGTAAATTGAAGAAAATTTTTTAAAAAAAGAAAGAAAGCAGACTGTGTGTCTGTATAATGTGTATATAGAAAACTTGCTTTTCTCTCACATTTTCTTTTGTGGTCTTTTCAAAGAAACCAGTTAAAACTAACTGTTCCAATGTGTGAGACTAAATAATCTGGGTAAAGTGGTTAGACAAAAACATAACCAGTGATAAATATAGCATAGATGAGAGCACCAAAATTCTCTGTTTGCTCAACAGTGCTTGTATTACGTTGATAAAAGTTTGGCCTTAGAAATTATTTATTTCAATGAAATCTTAACCAGGAGTCACAATTACAATTACGTGCTCCGCAAGTCACTGAAAGATCAAATCTTCTTCCCTAATAAATTGAGTTTTCTAACACAGTTTACTTTTCGCTGTTTTTCTCTAAACTATAAACGCCTACAGCCAGATATGCAAACGTTCAGCTTAGTCAGTTGGGGTAAACACATTTGGAGGACCATAAATGGCAGATTTCCTGATGTGCTTGTCTACTCGATTTAAATGTTTCATTTTATTTTTTTCTAACATCCAAACCATGGTGTGAAAACAAAAGTAAAATTCAGACGCCAGACATTTGGACTGTGGCTGCCTGCTTATTGCTGACTCACAGTCTTGCATAATAATTGTGATGGTTGGTTTGTCATTGATTGTTTGTCTGGTGATTTCGATATTTTCCAATGCCTTTTATTCAAGGAAATTATATAAAATGTGATAGAGGGCATCCATGAGCAACTTGTTTCACAATTTGTGGATTTCCAACAGTATAAACAGCAGTGTTGTGGTCTGTGTATTATCTGCCAGGAACATCTGAGCAGCAGTGGTTGAATTTTTGATATTGGAAGAAATGGCTTTGTTTTCCAAGGTTTAGTGCTCATCAAAGTTGCATTAGTGGTTTCAGACAGCTCAGGCCTACGGTCACTCCTTTCACTTCTTAGAAGTGCTTACTCACTCTTCTTGTACACCATCCCTGAGTGTACAAGGCAGCTGTGAAAATTATACATACCAAGAGCTGCGCCCTGTTGTCTCAAATCTGCCAGGAGTTGTGGGAGGGGGGTGGTATCCACACTGAGTAATGGAGCCTGGAAAAAAAATTTTCAGACACGCACAAGGAGACAGGAAATGAGCGGAGTTTTTCTGAAAAGTAACACAAGCCTTACCTCCTCGTCCAGACATTTGTTGTGTACCTCATGGCACGCTACCGAGACATAACAGCAGCCGACAGATACGTAGTCTGTTGTCATTACTACGCAAGGACATTTAATTTTGCAAGTCTAAAGCATTTCAGGTAATAAATTGTGAGACCATTCATTAGGTTTGTTTCTACATAGGGTTGAGACAAACCTTTTACAATTTTGACTGCAGTGTTTATTTCAGTCCCAGTATAGTGGTACTATAAGGCCTCCAGTGGGCCACACTATGTTCTGCTGTGTGAAACACATCTTAAACTAGTTACCTTTAAAAAAAAGTTTAATCAGAGAACAGGGATTAGGTTTACATCTCACTATTGGTCGAGCTGTTTCTTGTGCTCTTGTCATTGAAAATTATATCTGGAAAAAAACCACACACCAGCTTCTACTTATACAGCTTCTATTATTTTTTTTAACCAACAGTAGTGAAATGGTTTAAAATCTAAGGAATCTCAAAGGCATGAGATGCAAACTCAACAAATTTCCTTTAAGTTTAGCCCGCCACCATCCCATAATCTACTGTGGCAAGAAACCACAACACCATTCTTTACTTAAGATAATAAGCATTCTTACATCTGTGTTTTCACTAGCAACAGTTTACTATTGTTATGGAGTTGTTGGGATAACCATTGAAAGCATGACGCTAGCTATTTCTGGACAGAAACAGAAGCAGTGCAATCCATCCACTTACAAACAACTCCATGAACAGGAATTCTTTAGACAGTTTTCAGGAAGCAAGACCTGGATAACTGGACAGTATGTGTAATTAATTTTACCCAAATAAAACTAATGGGAAGTCTTTATAATTTTACAGTAAGTGCCAAAAACTTTTATACTCAGCCCATACTTCAGAGGCATGGAGCAAAATGTAGATATACATCAAATGCCAAAGAGGCTGTTTTCCATGTTCATATTAGGGATGTTAAGTGTGTCAAAATTTTAGAATTTGAGATTTAAAGAGGCAAACTTTTTAGTTTCGATATTATTTTAAGAAATGGGGAAATGGTGACTGAGGAAAGGAGGAAGCAACCTATTTGTTGCAAAACTGAATTGTCCTGGAGGAAAGCTAGAGGCACCAGCCAGGCATCTGCCTACAAATGAAGGCTAAATGCATTACTTTGCCTGCAGGGATTCTACCTGCTGGGGATCAATCTGAGGTCACGCTTCACGAAGCTGATTATATGCTAACAGTAACAGTTATGATTTCTCAAACAAAACCGAATAGTGGAACAGTTGGCCAGTACCTGAGTCATGGCGATTCGAAGTATGGAAGGGAAATGCATCACTGCAGCATTATTTTCCAGAAGATGCAAATATTATTATAGTATAGTGTGTCAGTCTGTTCACCAACTTCCTTGTGGTCATGCGTCTGTTGCACATTAAGAATATGACTGTGACACATCAGCTCAGTTTCCACACAGCTCTTTGTCTCTTCAAATCAATGATAACTTGGAAATGGCCTTTTGGTCTATCATTCTCAATGGGTAGCTGAAATCTTATTATATGTCTCTAATTGTCATGTTGTGCATCCACATGTTGCCTGCAAGTCCAATGAAAATCTCAGTTC
The DNA here is from genome assembly GCA_024447675.2 of Pterophyllum scalare. Classification (NCBI taxonomy): domain Eukaryota; kingdom Metazoa; phylum Chordata; class Actinopteri; order Cichliformes; family Cichlidae; genus Pterophyllum; species Pterophyllum scalare. The sequence goes on from JAMQGT020014136.1 coordinate 4,406, forward strand.
TCAGATAAGTGCTGGCTTAATGATAGAGCCGTTTAGTCCATTTTGATGCTTTTTAGTGATTTGTGACACAGACACAAGCCCTTTTGTTTACAGAAAATCTGATTAGTGTGAAAGATAAGCGAGACTGTTTAGAGATTAGAAGATAAGTATGGACTTCACCCTGAGGGGAAGCATCTGGTAACTGGTAGTAACGCATCATGATGACTTTGTTTTGGATTGCATTGGCTTCACTGCTGTTTGTTTAAAACACATGGAACAGAAGACCAAAGAACCCCACATAGTGTTGAACAGTTGATAAAAAGACCAGACTGGTAACTTTATGTTGGTCAAATCTGAGAAAGAAATTGAAACAGTAAACATTTAACATATAGAAGGATCTCCAGTTGGTAGCATCTTCATTTAAAAGTGTTTTCAAATGTTTTGAAGGCTGCTGTTTTATACTGAAGGAGTCTGAAACTGCTAAGATTCAGTTCAGTTCAATTCAATTTTATTTATATAGTCCCAAATCATAACAATGACTTACAATATAAAGCCTCAAGGCAATTTATATTGTAAGGTTAAGACCTTACAATAATTACACAGAAAACCCAACAGTCAAAACGACCCCCTATGAGCAACCACTTGGCAACAGTGGGAAGGAAAACTCTCTTTAACAGGAAGAAATCTCCGGCAGAACCAGGCTCAGGGAGGGGCAGTCATGGCTCATGGCAGGCATGTACTGTATGTAAGTCTTGTAGGATTATTAAGTAATATGACATTTAATTTGGCATTTCTATGCAAAATTGCTTTTATTTCCCAGTTGGAAACAGGCAACACAAATAAAATTACAGTCAGCATTGCACATAGCTGTTCAGCCAATGGCAATCAGCCTGATGATATATTGACATAATGTTCCTATGAAAATGCACTTTTGAAGACTCTGGTAGTGTTATTATGTTATTAGTGTAATAATCTTATCACTTATTACAAAGTGCTGTAAATGGATTCATTTGTCTCTGCACTCTAGCGGTGTAAGGAAATTTCTTCTCAATAATGCTAATGGGAGGTTCTTCCATCTTCCATTCCTCAGAGATTTTTTTCCATATAGATATGATAGCATCAAACGGATTTGTCAGATGGACATATGTGATTGACCACATTGCAAAGATGCTCTAGTGGACTGAGATCTGGTGACTGTGGAGGCCATTTGAGGACAGTGAGCTCATTGTCATGTCCTACATTAAGTTTGTAGATTTCTAGACCCAGATGCAGACTAGTCAGATGGAGTAAGTAAACAAAAAACGAACATTTAGGTGATGTTGAAGACCAACAGGCAGAAAAAAAAATTCCCAAAGTCCAAACAGTTGCGCAATGAAGGGAAACTCACAGGCAGCTAAACACGACAGTCTGTATGACATGACAACAAAATGAGGGGAGATAAAGGCCATAAATATGAGGGTGGGTAGTATGGCCTTTTTTAAGGCATTTTACAAATGAAAGAAAAGACAACCTAAACTCAGAATAAAATCATGGAAAAAAAATACAGGAAATAAAGATAGAATACAAAACTCAAAATGACAAGAATGAAGGACAAACTAAGCAGAAAACATAATAATAAACAAAACTAAAATGCTGAACTCAAAATGCAGAGTCAAAGATTCAGGATCATAGCAGTGACATAGCAAGTTATCCCGCTGGATCATCAGAAGATGGGTACACTGTAGTCATAAATGGATGGACATGATCAGCAATAATACTCAGGTAGGTTGTGGTGGGTAACAATGCCAAGAAAACATCCCCCACACCATTACTTTGACAACAGCATGATAGAGTCATGCTTTCATGTTGTTTATGACAAATTCTGACCCTACCATCTGAATGTTGCAGCAGAAATCAAGACTCATCAGACCCGGAAATGTTTTTCCAATCCAAGTTTTGTTGTGTTGTGCCTTCAGAGATGCCCTTCTGCAGTTACTTGAGTTTCTGTTGCTCTCCTATCAGCTCGAAGCAGTCTATCCATTCATATCCCTTGCCATCTGGCATCAACACAGCACTTTTTCTGAGCATTCTCTGAAACCCTAGAGATGGTCGTGTGGGAAAATCCCAGCAGCAAATCAGCAGTTTCTGAAATACTCAAACCACCCTGTCTGGCACCAACAACCATGCCACATTTAAAGTTACTTAAATCATGTTTTTCCCTTCAGTTCAATGCTCAGTTTGAATTTCAGCAGGTCGTCTTGACCATGTCCACATGCCTAAATGCACTGAGCTGCTGAGAAGTGGTTGGCTGATTAGATATTTGCATTGAGAAACAGTTGAACAGGTGTACCTAAAGTGGCTGGTGAATGTATACATCCAGTCATATAAACATTAACTATGCCAAACTACAACCATGTATTTGTGTAAGAACTTACCACGAGTTGCACAGAAAGGGAAAATTCAGTTGCTTTCATTTTAAGGTACAATAAGAAGATTTAAGGAGTTCTACCTTGTATCAAATTATTAGGCCACAACCAGAAATAATGCCTTCTTTATTAGGCACTCCAAAAACACAATTATACCCAAGCTAGAGAACACCAACTTTTGCTGCAGTTAGAAACTGTAACTTGGATGCAATAAAATCTATTTTGGATCTTTATTTTCTAATCGCTGCATGATTTAAGTATGTGGTGATCTGACACTCTTAAAAATCCATATTATGTCTCAGTTTGTTTACCTTCTAATAAAGGAGACATCACTTGTAGTTTTAGTCAAATTTTGATTTGAGCATGGTTTATTGTGTGTTATTAGTGTACCTTTAAATAAGACATGAGACATGAGACACGAGAGACAGAGAGCAGCCAGACTGACTGTGAAATTAGAGAAGTGAGGTTGTGTGCCTTGCCTTCTTTTTTGTTTTGGTGACATCACTTTAATTACAGTTTCCTTTAGGAGCGAGAGGCACAGGCAGGCAGAGTAGAGTGAGGGAGTTAACTGTTAACAGTGCAGCAGGACATCTGAACATACTTTTGAAAAATGACTTTTAAACCTACAAGGTATGTATAAATGAAATATACTTTATATACTGTAAAATATTGCATGTGCTCTCAGAGCACAGCTTTTGCTGTGGATGTAAAATCAATGAGATGAAAAACCATGTCTTTTTGCATGCTATATAAATAGTGTCACATGTCAATGACCAGAAGAAGCATGTTTTTTCTCCTTTTTTTGTTTTTTTAAAAAAAAATTTTTTGTTGTTTATTAAAAACTACTTCTCTTGTAGTGCATCACGTTTTCCAAAGCGTGTTCTCCTAAAGGCAAATTAAATCCATGGCAAACATTTGGGTGTTGTAAACAACAGAAGCTTCTGCCCTCCGTTGTGCCTTCTGCCAACTGCTCCTTACAGCAACAGAAACAAACTTTGGAGCCACTTTGAATGAACTGATGCGGTTTGAATGGGAAGTGAATTCTTCAACATTCAAACGCATGCATGCAAGTGTAGAGTACATACAGTATAATTTGAAAGGAGAGTTAGCATTGGTGCTAAGGTAATGCAAAATTGATTTCCAAATAGGTAACATGATCTGGAATCGAGCAAAAATACCCCAAAAGCCATTACGCTTTCCCATTAAGCTATTGGTGGAATATGGCAGTTGAGAGGCTCGGACACGCATGCATCTTTTTGAGTGACGTTGACAGTTGCAGTGGATTGATCATTTCAACCATGTGTGGAGATGGACACATTTCTTTGTTGTATTTTAATTTTTGGGGGGGGTGGTTGTCATTAGTACCTAAAAACTCTGCAGCTGCAGAGGTGCAATTACTTTTATTGTTCAACTATGTCTTTACATTTTACATTTATCTTTTGGTTCAGTACAAAGGTTGCTGATTCAACATACCTTGCTCCACGAGCATAAATATCTTCAGCACATTTGTTACTGGCTTATAGATTCAGCTCTGCAATTGTTGAAATATTTCTGCAGTGGACAAAGGCCCTGGAAAACCGAACCTGGTCGACACAGAAAGAATGACAAACAGTGCACACTGGGTATACAGTTAGAACATTTGTTCATTAATGTGAGAATAAGATAAGAAGACTGATATCTGTCTCATATCTGTATAGTAAATATTGTATGTAGCAGATTAACCACTGGACGTGCAGAGACAATTGCCAGTTAAGTGCTGGCTAAAGCTAAATATTTATCACAGATATGAGAATGGGCATCAGCTGGTATTTTACAAAAACTCAAGGTAAGAACATAATTTATTGTTGATGTTTAATCATATCTTTATTTAATGTTTCCTGTGTCTTTATAGCATCCCAGACTACAGCACCACAATATCATATGGAGACAAAAACGACACCAATGACACTCAATGTCCAGATCATGAAGTCTGGGAGTGGCTTACCTCCAGCCAACCTGTGTATATTCTGCTCATCACTGTGCTGGGAATTCTGCTTAACATGTTCGTCCTGATTGTTTTCTGCCTCCACAAGAAGGCCTGCACCATAGCTGAGATCTACTTGAGCAACCTGGCTGCTGCTGACCTCGTCCTGGTGTCCTGTTTGCCCTTCTGGGCCGTTAACATCATCAATGATTTTCAGTGGCCTTTTGGTCATTTCATGTGCAAAGCCATCAATGTGGGGATTAAGATCAATGTCTACTGCAGCATATACTTCCTTGTGCTGGTTAGCATCGATCGCTATGTGGCACTGGTGCATGCAATGTCACATGGAAGAATGCGTAGTCCAAAATATGCTAAACTAGGGTGTCTGCTTACGTGGAGTTTCGGCTTACTCCTGAGTGTACCTGTGATCATTTTCAGGGAAGTGAGATATTTCCCTGATTATGGTACAGTGTGCTATCTGAACTACCCAGACCACAAAGTGGAGGTGCTCTGTGATGGGATGTTGATCATTTTTAGCTTCATTATTCCCATTTTAATTATCACATTTTGCACTTTTAATATTATTTGGTCTTTGAAATTGCAGGCAATTGAGAGGTTCAATGCTGAAAACACAGAACGAAAGGCCACCATTTTGGTGCTGGCAGTCCTCCTGGCCTTCCTAATATGCTGGGTGCCATTCCATGTAGTTACCATAGTGGATGTGCTTTTACGTGCAGAGGTACTGGAAGGCTGTCACCTTGAAAATGCTCTTGACATCAGCATGCAGATCTGCACCTACTTAGCGTTTTTCAACAGCGTTCTTAACCCTATCCTGTACGTTATTGTCAGAAAGACTTAGCAAAAAAGTCCGGGAACTCTTCCAGCAGTGGGGGATTAGAAAGAAATTAACATCTGAGTCCACACGTTCAAACCTGTCCTCTACATTGAAAACGTCTGTATAAAATGCTGAACTCTTAGTGTGCAAAAGTACAGAAATATGAGAGGAGTGTGCAGTCATTTAACAATATTGTCTTAATATAAGTGGTTCAAATGATATGCTAGGTTCGTGATTGAAAGCTGTGTCTGGCCAAATCACACATTTTTGAGAGATTGCTTAACAGACTCTTTTTTTTACTATGTTGATGGATGCACAAAGTTTCAATGTTATCTTCAGAAAAAGTGACTGTGTTTCAGATTACTAACAAATGCAAAACACTTATGTCGTTTAATCTGAACTGGAAGAAAAAAACTGAAGACACATTTTAGATTTTCTGTGTGTGATATGGTTGGGTTCATATGTTACAAACATTACAAGGCTTCAGAATTTAGGAAGTACAGGTAGTGTGATGTAAATCTGGGTGCAGAAAAAATAAGTGATATAAATAAAAGTTTTCTATTCTCTAGTTTATTGCTGAAGATGCAACCAGAACCTCCATTTGTTTTACTCAGAACACAATATTAAATAAAGCCAACAATGCGGTCTTTTGCTTTCTGAATCTTTATGATGCATTCAAATGTTAAGTTGAGCATCAGAAGCTGAATGTTGGACCAGATGCACCAAGTGTTTTCTGGTGTTTCTAACTCACAGTTTCCAGAGTTAAAACAGGATTCTGCCAACGAGTTTCCAGTTGTGACGCACAAACATGCTTCTGTTTGGTGGCTGTACAGACATAACTTGCTTTTATTGTATATTTGTCCCCACACCACCATTTAATGGCCAAGTCTTTACTCAAAATGGGCTGTGGGCAAGGGTACACCCAAAGGTGTCCTCAGAATGAAGGCATAGCTTGCCAAGCAGGATATCAGGTTATACCACAATTGCTAGTGCTGAAAATTGTTGCGGAATAAAAAGCATGCAGGCAGAAAACAGTACCTCAAGCTGTAAAATGTCTGCCAGGAAATACACAGTTTAACCTCATTTCATGTGTTTTTGTGTGCTTTTTAAAATGTGATTTTTAGTCTCTTCTTTCAAATGTGGGATGTTTGTTATTCCCACATTCATACTCAAAGTTCATTTTAATTTGGTTTTTATGGTACCATAAAAATGAAGCTTTTATTAAAAGTTTTATGACTATTCTGTAATTGGTCAACAGTCATTTAATATTTTTTTAAATGGAGATGCCTAAAATAACTGTTTCCATAAATGAGTTCAAATCACAGACTATTTATAAAAACATGCATGTATGGCTTCATCCTGTTAGTGAAGTCCTGTTATGATGCCTGACAATGAGCACTTTCAGCACAGCTTTCTTAGTGAATTGAAACCAGACATGATGAACACTGGCTAAAGGCTTGAGCCAGTGAGCAAAGTCTGGATCATCCTTGTTTATGACTCTACTGAGGACTGTGTTTTATAAAATAAACTGCATATTTTTTTAAATTCAGTTTGCCCCAAAACTGATTGGAAATGTGTTTACTGAGGTCACAGGTGTAATGGCACTAACTGGAGGTGTTAATACAACTAGGGAAGTTGCCCCCTGCTGGCCATTAAAAAAGACTTAAGGTGTGTTTCATGTAACTTTCCAAACCAGAAAGCCAGTTTATTCAACTTTCATACAGACTTTGGTCCCATTGCAGTTTTGTCTCTTCTGAAAAAAAAAAAAATCAAATAAACTGAAACGGCACCTTAGTTTATGCTAGAGGGAGAATATTGAGAAATTTTCAATTTTCATGTTGACTTCAACATATATTTTATTTTGTGGCTTTCCTTTTCCAGCACCAGATATGTCTTGCTGAATTGGTTGCTAAGACTGACTTCTTTGAAGCTGGCATGTGTGTGGTGTGTGTTCTGGCTGATAAACCACCATTAGCCACACTCCATTAAATCAATTATCTCTTCTCCCTCAGAACTGAAATCCTGATACAAAGATAATGACACATGCATTAAACCTGTGTTGATACAGTTAAAAGGTTAGTATACAGCATATATTTGTTGTGAACATGCCTCTTTTTTTCCCTTTCTTTCCTTTAAATCACTCTACCATCCAGCAGCTTGAACAGTTGGTTCAAATACGCCAGCTAAGCTACTTATGGAGAATAACATAAAGGCTGAGCATGTCTGTAACCACACAGATGCATGGGACTGGGTTTACACCATGCAGCCTGCCTATATGTCAATCATCTGCCTTCTGGGAGTGATCGGCAACTCCTTTGTGCTTTGTGTCCTCCGTCTCCAGAAGCGGCGAAGCTCTGTTGCTGACATTTACCTGAGCAATCTGGCAGCGGCCGATCTCCTCATGGTTTCCTGTCTGCCATTCTGGGTATCTACTATAATCAACAAGTTCCACTGGAGATTTGGGGCGTTCATGTGCCAGCTTATCAACATTATCATTGGGATGAATTATTATTGTAGTGTGTTGTTCCTTACAGTTGTGAGTGTGGACAGATACCTGGCTCTCACTAAACCGTTGTCTCAGGGAAGGCAGAGACAGGCTTTCTGGGCACATGGAATTTGCATAACCATTTGGATTGCTGGCATCTTGCTGAGTTTCCCTGCTGTTCTTTTTCGCTCTGTGCAGTTCTTCCCCCATCTGGGCATTGATGCATGCTACCTAGCGTACCCCCATGAAGGGTGGCGATTGCGGTACAACATGACTGTGAACATAGTCTGCTTCCTCATCCCTGTTCCAGTTGTATCTTTCTGTAGTTACCACATCACTAAAGTCATTCAAAAGAGACAGACTATGAGAAGAAGCAACAGTGGGAGTGTGGAGAGGAAGGCAGCGTACCTTGTGCTTACTGTTTTGGCTGTTTTCATTGTTTGCTGGATGCCCTACCAGATTCTGATCTTCTTGGACACCTTGGATTACTATGAGGTCATCTCCGGATGCACGTGGGCATACGTGCTGGACATTGGTAACCAGTTAGCCACTTACCTTGGCTACAGCAACAGTGCATTGAATCCTTTCTTGTATGTGATTGTTGGGAAGAACTTTAAAGAGAGGGCAAAGGAAGTGTTTCAGCCCCTGCTATGCAGGAGGAAAGACCAGTGCGAGGCATCTGGTTATAGTGATTTCAACCTCATCTCAAGTAAACAAATAGAGAGGACAAAATTCTAAATTTATTTACACATAAAGAGTAAATTCAGAAAAAATGTTTGTGAAGGAATTGAACTTCATGTAATTGTATTGTTAGTAGTGTTTGACGAGGGTTAGATAATAGAGACTGCCGTGGCCATTTAAGTTTAGCTTTACTTTTTATATTGGTTTTCAAATTAGCGTTTCAGTGTTGGAACAACAGTCTTTTTTTGTGTGTGTCTCACACCCACACAACAGACAGCAAACTTACTGTAATCCTTCGCAGGCATAAGCAAATGAGAAACCTTTATCACACCAGCTGTGAAACAGGCTTAAACATGCAAAAGAGTGATCCTTTAACATCCTTGGTATGTTTGTGCACAACCATATCACACTTCTTTCTTTAGTATGAAAGTTTTTTTGGCATGTAGCCTAACTGCCCGCTTAGTTTTGGCAAAGCCAAAACCAAACACGTTGGAGACTTAGCTGCAGGCAAAACTGTGTTCTTATTCTTGGCAGGAGTGATGTGTGAACTGTAATATAGAAACCTTTTCTGAACTGTAACCAGCTTAGTAAAACTTCAATAAAGTTGTGTTTGAACAGCATCAAATGATTCATTTTTAAATCTTCAATCCTCATTTGCAAAGGGACTTTTGATAGGTGAAACCCCCGCTTAAAGGCGATGACAGCTCTCGAGTTTAAAAAGAGTCCTGTACGCCCACGTCCTGACAACTCCTCCACCAAAACCACAATATTTTATCTTTACATATGCATTAACTTTCTGAACTGAACAAACAAGTAAAAACATGTTTAATGGAGGATCTCAGAGGTGGTGAGGAGTTTTTGTAATTGTTTCTGCAGAGGTGGACTAATTCTTTCCCGCTATTTCTAAATAGTGGGAAAGCAAATAGAAAGGATTTCCAAAATACTGAACTTGAGGGCTGCTCTTGACTAATGCTTGCCATTACTCTGTATTGTCTAAAGAGAGACAGGCTAATTCTTGAAGGAGACTGGCATTTATCCATTTAGTCTATAAAAACACCAGGGTCTGGTTTCTTGAATGAGCCCATGTGTTGAAGTTGGCACTCACACGTACTCAAAGTCACGAATGTAAGATAAATATATAAAACTGACTTCATCATGCTTAGGGTTTACTAAGAATATAGTATATAGTGTTAACTATGTACTACAACGCAGCGTTTGAAAAAAAATTAACTTTGTCCTCCCCGAAGGTTAAGCAAATAATCTTAATATTATTTTAGTCTGAACTGAATGAAGTATGAGTGGTCATGTCTTCAGTGACATATCAGCCACAACGTATCTGTGGCTATTAAGAGTTGGAGTATTCTTGTTTTGATAGGAAATGAATATTTAGGATCTTTTTGGTATTGAAGTAGTTTGTTTGTTTAAAAAAGGCCTCAGTGAGCGTGATGGTGATTCCAGTATGCTGTTATCATTTTGACCATAAAAGGGATGATCCAGCCTCAGTCATACTGATTTTTCGATAATCGTTTACATTCCTTTCCTACAAATAAAAAAAATGCTGTTTATGGTTTATATTATCTCCAGTTTGATTGTAATTTGGCTTAATGTTTGCCATTGTTGCCATTATCGTGAGTTTGAATACAACGTATCATCAGAACTGGATGAAATACAAGCTGAAGATGAATTGGTATAATGATAAATTATATAAACCATGCTAGAGTTTTTATTTTTTTTAGTTAAACATTTGGAAATTATTAACTGTATAAACTGTGAAACGTTTATAGATGAAAAACTAAAGGCTTTGTTAATGACATTGAAACAGCACAGCAGACAAAAAGAGGTCATAGACAGGGAGAAATGCTATAATTTGCTAAATCAGATGGCTGATTCATATGTTTACAGTACTGTGCAAAAGTCTTGAGCTACCCCTTGTTTCTTTATATTTTGCTTCCAAGGAGTCAGATGGATTTTTTTACTCTTTCCACCACAAAGACGACATTTGTCCTCCCCTGTCCCGTTAATGCAAGTTTTGACACGTCAGTATTTATCAGTAAAGACGTGGTTTGATCGAACATTAGAAACAGTTCCGGGTTTTTCAAAGGGTAGTCCTACTAAGCCCTCAATGGTTTCTGATACACTCATTTTGATCACCATTCAGTAACATTTGGAAAAATGTGTTTCATCTTTCAGCATGAGCATGAGCCCAAATGCATACCTGGATAGAAAAATACAAAATCGGGTCATGGATTTGCCTCCCCAGAGCCTGGACCTCAACATTACTGAAGCACTGTGGGATCATCTTGACAGAGAATAAACAAATGACTGCCAACATCCAAAGAAGAGCTTTGAATGTTCTTCAAGAAGCCTGGAGAACTATTCCTGAACACTACTTAAAGAAATTACAAGAAAGCTGCCTCAGAAAGTTCAGGATGTGTTAAAGAATAAAGGTGGTCACACCAAATATTGACTTTCAAGCTCATTAGAATTGTACAAACTCAGTTTTTTGTATTTTTGTATTTTCACATATATTTGCACGTTTCAATGAATCAGTGCACCTATTTACCCATTAGAAGTTGCTCAAGACTTTTGCACAGTATTGTATATAAAATGTACTTACACAGTGAGTGAAAGTACATTTTTTCACAGACAGTACATTTTTCATTTGAGCAAAGATGTTATAGGTGCATAAAAGTATCACGACAGTTTCAGTGACAATGCTTTCTTTAGAACATGTTAGTTTTTGAAAATCTGTGACAATAGTAATAAAAATAATAGTAACATTTTCCCAGCAGCCTCTGTACTGGAATGCTCACAGTCTGCACTTTCTCTCAAACACGCACTCCACCGTACTCCACTTCATTTTCAGCTGCTCTCATCAATGTGCACTGTCCAAATTTTGACTCCTTCATAAACAAGTTGATGAATTCAACTCCTTGACCGTTGGTGTGGAAGAATGCAGCTCTATATACAAAACGCCCATGGAAGCCTCACTGTGTACTCTGACCAGGAGCTCACTGTGCACAGTTAAGCCCCATTTCAGACACGTTTTCTGTCATTTCCACTTTGACCACAGGAGGAACATTTTCATGAAGCATATGGTAAGAATTTCTCTTGTCTTTTCAAAATACTCATCCAGTTATTAAAGAAAGGAGACGATACACAACAGAGAAGGTGTAACTGATATTTTCAGCCTACAGAGTGTTTCTTTTAACAGGGGAAAATAATGATCTTGTTAACATCTTCTTCCCCAGACCTGAGCTTTCCTAAGAGGATAAAAGAAAGTCATAAAATTAGCAACCTGTCCATTCTTTATATAACCTGCTTTGTTCTCAATTTCACATGCTTATTTTAAAATTTGAATTCCTACCTAATTTAAATGTTCAGCTTGAATCTAACAGAGTAACATTGTACTGAAGTGTTATGAATAATTACTTTATTTCCTCGCCAGTGGAGTCAATGGAGCTCACAACTGTGGCAACGGAGTGGACTGAAAATAGCAGCTTGTCTCTGCCATCAGAGTCTCCAGCTGCCGTAGAATGGGACTTTATACACACCATCATCCCCCCATACATCTTCACCTTAACCCTCGCAGGTCTTCTCTTTAACAGCTTTGTACTGGGGGTGTTTGTTGCCCACAAAGATCGACTGACTGTTGCGGATATCTATCTGAGCAACATGGCACTGGCTGACTTTATTCTTCTGTGTAGCCTTCCTTTCTGGGCAATGGCCATTCTCGACAAGTTTAATTGGCCATACGGAGATGCCTTATGCAAAATTGTCAGCGCCATGATCATCATCAATTTCTACACCAGCATCTTCACTCTGGTTATGATAAGCGTTGATCGCTACTTAGCACTTGTGAAGCCCATGAAGGCCAGGTGGCTGAGACGGACGCTCTATGCCAAGGTGATCTGCTTCATCCTGTGGATATTAGGGCTCTTACTGAGCACGCCAACAATGGCTCACAGAAAGGTCAAGTTCTTTAAGGAGTACGAGACTACAGCCTGCATTTTGGATTACACCCATGACAGCTCTTGGAAACTGGCCCATCAGACTGTGATGAATGTGGTGGGCTTTGCTCTTCCTGTTCTGGTCATTGTTTTCAGCAGTGGAAATATAATCAAGGTTTTATCTCAGAGGCAGGAAAGCATTGGCTTTCATCATACCAGTGATAAAAAGGCCATGATGCTGGTGTATGCTGTTACACTGGTATTTTTGCTATGTTGGAGTCCTTTCCAGTTATTCACCTTTCTTGATATACTTTGTGATGTCAAAGTGCTGGATGAGAAGTTGTGGTCTTCCACTCTGGATATAGGAGGACAGTTCTCAGTATATCTTGCTTTTCTCAACAGTGCCTTAAACCCCTTGCTGTATGTCTTCTCAGGGCAGTCCTTCAGAAAGAAGGTTAGCGCCATCTACAGAAGGACTAGATATCTACGCAGAGGATCAGACATGAACACATATCAGCGCTCTGCTGTGTCCACTTACATCAACAAAACAGAGCAAATTAAAGCTGTAGTCATTTTTAATGGCAAAAAATAAAATATGACTCATACATTTCTTTTGCTGCTTATGTGTAAAATGACACAATAAGAAGAATATGACTCTATTATTTCTATTATTTCATTAGACTTAACACAATAATAATGCTGTCATATGGTTAATCAGCACTATCAGAGGATATTTAACTTTTTGCTTTGAGGAAATAATGTGCACAAATATAAAAAATGGACAGAAGCTGGAGAAGAAATGGAAATAAATGTATTACAACCTGCGTAATGACACTTTTGTCTTGGATCGTGAACACAGCATTTATTTCTTTGACCTGTTTTATAGCTTTATAGTGACAGATTTATGAGTTTGACATGGGCTGTCTTTTCTTCTTTGTTCTTTCTCAGATTACAGGCTGCTATGGCACTCATGTTTGTACAATTTTAAATATATAATTTAACTTGTGTATTTTGACATTTTAGCCAAAGTTTTTCTGTTATCAAAATGTGATCATTTCCATGTCCACTTTATCTAAATCAAATAACAATCTGTGTATTGATTGCACTTCTTTATTTAGACAATGCATTGCTACAATCATCCAATTTCCGTTTCCTGCTACGCCATCCTGGAAGATTCTTGGAAAAAACTCAAGTATACTGAGTGGAGGAAAGATCTAAGCTTTGTTCTTCATTCATGTTCTTGAACAATGTGAGGATAATGCTCATACAATTTGTATAAATGTGTCTCCGTAAGAACTGAATTCTAGCAGACTCCAAACAACCTACCTCACTGTTTCCATTTCACATGTGCATAATGCTACTTGCTTCTGGATGTTAATTCTCTCAGCTCATTAAACCTTTAGACTGAGAGGAAATGCTGTAGGTGGGGTTACATGTTCCTGTAGCTGCCTTGCCTCCACCTAATATTAGACCATCCCAAATTAGCATCCACCACAGTGCAAAACTGCCCCACGGCTGTTTTTGAGTGCAGTTAATACTCAAGTCAACTCATTTTTGTCTTTTAAAATTGTGCTATTTGGCAAACAATATATGGTACTGTAAATCATTTGTTATGTAATGTACTGTGCAGTATGTAATCTCACAGAATTGAACATAACCAAGCCAGAAACCTAATAGCTAACAATGAATATAAAAAGCAATTCATGGATGCAATGCATGAATATATTTTGGGTGTATAGCCGTTTTCACTCTCTGTCATCTAGAACTGATATTAAATAAGCGCTTAAAATCAGCATAATCATGTTTACTTCAGTCACATAGATATAATTGCTATCTCATTATGTTATGAACATCACATTTTCATAATATCAAAATACACACAAATCTTTTCCTGTCATGAAATGGCTGTCTGGCAGGCAGGATTGGGACCCAGATGCAGGACTCGGAAGACAGGGAATGAACTTAAACTCAGCTTTAATTGCCGGAACTCACAGAGAAAAAAAACAAAAAAAACAAAACAAAATAATGCAGAGCAGGAGTCAGGAATACACAACCCTGGAATCAACAGGGAAACACACAGCAGAGAGGGAGAACACCACAAGGGACAAGGGAAGATGAACACAATAAATATGCACCAGGTAATGAGGGAAGAAGAAACAAGTGGGATTACAGCTGGGAGTACAAAGGATGAGACAAGTAGAACTAAATGCAAAGCACGAAAGACAAGAGACTGTCAGAACAAAATTAGAAATAACTAACAATGTGAATAAATCCCTATTTTCTTTTCTGTCTGTCTAAAGCATTCTTCAAGCATACAGTTTATGAAACAAACAGGGCATCAGTCAGTGCTTACTAATACCAAATGTGAATCCCACACTCTTAAAAGTCTTGACATTTGTGAGATCCTCAGATTTTATATTACTCAGAATTAACTCAGCAAAACCTATGAGCTGGTACAGTATCTGCTCAGTACAAGTTATTCCAGGATAACCTGTAATAACTGATTTTTATGATAATAGGACTCAACCTGTATTTATCCACTGTTTGGTCCTGTGTTTGTGAAGTGTCTATCGCTAAAAAATGTTGCTTTGCTAGCAGCCACTAGAACAGTTATAAAGTGCAATCAAAACATGCCTGAACTCCTCCCTTTTAAAAAGAAAGAAAACAATACCTGGTACTTCTCAATCGTCACATGCTCCTTCTTTCTGATGTTACTGCCCCCATCTGTCAAACTGCCCTCTTCTGTTCATTGTCAGCAAACACCAACTGAACCAAGTAAATATACATAACAT